>JAVJIF010015443.1:0-93015 GCA_038442645.1 Agave tequilana | reverse complement strand
TTAGGTGGGGACTTGATACTAGAAAAGTCAATTGATGCCATGAATACAAGTATAGTGCACAACAAATAATAAATGCAACAAATAGATATAGCCAATAATGAGGATCTCTCTAAGGTGGTTACCAAATGCTAGGGTTAGGCTCTGATACCAATTGAAATCACCTAGAGGGGGGTGAATAGGTGATTGCTATACAAGTACCAAATAATGCGGATTAAAAACTAATTAACAATAAACAACAACAATAATAGACATGCAAGAAGGTAAAACAAATAATAGTGCAAGTAAGGAGAGAGAGAGTTTAGAGATATGTGGACAATTACAAACACGAGAATATGTTTCGAGGTTCGAGCCACTGCTCTACGTCCCGCCTTCAACACGATGAAGGATTTCCACTATGCTTGATCCCACCGGATCGTCAATCTCACTAGAACTCTTTGGACACACTTGTCCTCTCCTAACGGTGCCGACACCAACTAGGAGCTCACTAGCTCGCTTGAGGCCGCAACCTCTACAACTTCTCAATTTGAAGAATGGTGATCAACACTTGATCACAAAACAAAACTCACTTTCACAATCCTACAACCAAGATGAGGAGATGAAACTTTTGGGATTGTGTAGTGCAAAGATCTAGAAGAGAAGTAGAGGAAAAATTCAAGATAAAAGGATTGAAATTTTGGCTCAATGGAAACCTTTTGCTAAAGGGCTAAAACTTTGAAAAACTTTGATCTTTAACTTGTAAATCTTTGTTTTTAGTTATAGAACACTCCCTCTATTTATAGGGGATGAAAACTGGGTTAATAAGGCCAAGAGATTCGTTGGGGGAGATCCCAACAAAAATCAAATCAGAAAATAGCCGTTGGAATCTGTCAGCAGATTCTGACTGCTATCGGTCGACCGGGCGGTCGACCGCCAACGGTCGAAAATCCGACCGTTGGGAAAGCGGTTGATCGGACCGGTCAACCGAAGTCCCAAACAGAGAGTGACCACTCTCTGTCGGTTGACCGGGCCGGTCGACCGAGAAAAACAGAGAGCACTGCACTTGCTCTCGGTCGGCCAGTCGGTCGACCGATATGCACACATGCATAACAGAGCAGTTCAGCTCTGCCAGTGGTCGACCGTGAGGTCAACCGGACTAGGCCAAAAACAGATTTTTGAAAGGGCTTTTTGAAGATGAAAATTTTGATAAAAATTCTTTAGATTGGTATATACAAAATAGAGTTCTAGGGCTTACAAAGATCAGGGTGTGATCATAGATCAATACCAAAATGATTTGAACTTTATTTTGATACAAATTCTTTTTTGTAAACAAAAACGGTTTTTTCCAAAACTTGTTTTTCCAAAAACGAATTTTCAAAAACTTTGTTTTTCCGAAACTTGATAAGAAATTTTGTAATAAAATTTTGTTTGTAAGCATGAAGCAATATCAATGTGTGTGTGTGTGGCAATCCCAAAGTTACCAACCTCTATCATCGGTTTTGACAAAATAGATTATAAATCCTAACTAAAATGGAAAATGTAAAAATACAAATCTTGTAGTAGTCTTCTCAACTTGTTTGATCCTGGAGCTCTTCTTATTGTGCTGGGCTGGGATCAAATCTTCGCGGCTTTCAAACGTGTGAGTCTTGTGTTGGAGCCATCAATCAACCTATGATTCTTACCTGAAACTCATTTAAACAAACTTGTTAAAACATAACTACATATGGTTTGTTATCATCAAAACTTCAGGCTAATGGCCTTTGGGCCAACAGAAGGGTAATGACTTCCCACCTTATCTTGTTTAAGGATACGCCCTTAGATCATTTTCATGCTCATGTGCAAGTATATAGCAAAATAACACCAAAGCAATATAACATATAAGTGTATTTCCTAAGTTATATGCAATGCAGACGTACTTTTTTCTTCAGCACTCTTCAATAGTAACGTAAAGAAACGAAATAGACAGATGCCCTAAGATGCAATAGTCTAAGCGTTTTTTAGTATTTACAAAGCAACAAGTTACTGTTGATTAGAAACATGTACAAAGTGAGTTAAACAGACAATTAAAAACTGCAGAGAGTTAAATCTCTGAAAATCGAGTAATCTGTAGGAAACTACAGTTAGTATTTCATCACAGTTGTGGGCTCTAATGCTTCGCCTTCTGGACAGAGACACAGAGTAGCAATATATCCACTGCAGCTCCTAGTTTTCTATAATTAGCCCTGAATACCAAACAAAGAAGAAAAAGAGATTAATTCGTAAAGTAATTAAAAGAAAGAAAACTTACCATCCCTCCCCGACAACGGGCGCCAAAATTATAATTGAGCCAAACCTGCACAGAAAAATTTAGACTTTTAGAATAGTGTTAGGTCTTCAATTCTACCATGTACCCTAGTGCTAATGGGTCGTGATCTACAAGGAAGAACAGCGATGGAAGCATTATGTAAGTTTCTTCTTTTAATGTATCAAAACTAGTTAATACTTATCTTCTCAGTTTATAAAAAAATAAAAAATTAAGTTAAGTTAAGAAGAAGATGGTAGAAGAAGAGATGGTGGTGGTGGTGTTGTTTTAATTATAAAAGAAAAAGAAACAAAATGAGATAAAGAAAAGTGTTAATACAAAAATCAGAAATAAAAAAAGTATTTACCTCTACTGTTTGAATCAAAACAGAAATTTATCTTAAGTTGAAGTAAAGCGAAGTAATAGAAAGAATAAAGGAAAGTAAGGCTTCGACGAGATCGAGCACAATGAAGAAAAGTAAGAAATCTCCATTGATTGTCACCTTTAATATAAGCTTCTTGAAGAAAAGATTACAATAGTGTCACTCTACAATAACTCTTTCTCTCTCTTTGATCATATAACTCTCTCTAGCCTAAAAATAAAATAAAAAAGAAAATAAAAATTACAATGAAGAAGAAAAGAACCTAACTAAATCTCTCTCTGGAGTGGTGCCCCTTCTGCCTTCGAGATATAAGGGTATTTATAGGATAAAACTAGAGGATAGAAAGCGTATGAAGACAGGGAGAGCTGGTCATTTCTAAATTTGAATCCTCCCCTTATCTCCAAACTTGATTGATTTATTCAGAAATTCAATTTTATCTGCAGCTTATGGTGTGTGTTGATTGCTAAATATCACTTATTAAATGATAGATTCAAAGAGTGATCAACAGAAGAATTGTATCTCTTCTTTCTGGAGCATCTTGAATCATCAGATTTGAGTTTCGGTAGCGAAAGTTATGATTAAAATGCTAAACTGTATCCAGCCTAAATCCGAATCTAAATTGCTTCATCTCATCCGTTGATCTTCTCTCTATCCATTATCCTCTTGAATTTTCAATTTATTTCTAAAATTATTAAGATATTTATTTATCTTTAGCGAAATAGATAGGGTCTTCAAACAATCTATTTTTTTCCTTGAAATGAGATGATATTATCTTATCTGATATATTCACTTTTCAGATAAGATAGTTTTTATAACTTTTGGATTTGAATCGATCTCCTTTGATTTGAACTTTTTATTAAATTGGATAATCTATCAATCTCTTTCTTTCTTGCTTAATTACCCTATACGCCACTGGACATGAAAATACATTAACAGCATTTTATTTAAATATAAATGTAGAAATGTGACACATATGATATGAAAATATGTAACGGACGTGTGTGATCAACAGTTTTTGGGGGTTGCAACAGGTCGGGCCCTGCACCCGCTCCGCAACTTGCACCCACTCCAAAATGGAGCGGGTGGGTTGAAGCCTAGCCCAGTTCAAAAAGAACTGGGTCGTGTGCTGGCGGCCCCACATACGGACCGGCACCGGGACAGGGCGGGTGGCGGCGGCACGCGCGTGTGGGCATGTGTAATACCCTAATCTGCTAATATCCGTACAGTATCGATAATCCGATTTATTTTGATTTACAAATTAAGTTTTATTAAATACGTATTTTATCTAAAAAATTAATTTAATATTGATAAATTTTTAAAAAGAATTAAAATAATTATATATACTTGATAATACTTAATTTAGTGAATTTATAAAAATTAATTAATTTTGTTGAGTTATTAAATTTTATATGTAAAATATATATTTATTTTATGTTTATGAATTTATTCTTAATTTTAGATTATACATTAATTATCAATTTATTTAGAAGAAAAACATAAATTAATATTTTTTTATTTCTAAGAAATACAAAATAATCAATAACTTAATTTATTTGTATAAATAGTGAATTTGAATCAACCAGTTTAAATTTATTAAATTAAAAATTTGATTTGTTAATTAATTATATAATTTTAATTCATATATAATTCTATGGATGTTTATAAATAAATTAATAAAAATTAATTTTTCTTCTCCTCTTTCTTTTTCTCTTTCCTTTTTCTTTTCTTTTCTTTTCTTCCCTTCCTCTCCCCTGCTGCCACGCACATCCTCTCCACCAACTTTACCTTCACCACCATTTCTCTCTTCCTAAAAATCTCTCTCGTTTTCCTCTTACTAACTGTCTCTGAATCTATCACTCACTCTCTCTTAAAATCTCTCACTCCTCTCTCTTCTCCCTGGGTAGCTAACCAGCAAGCCTCGAGGCCAGCTCCACCAGCGCCTCCGTCGCGCGGCCATACCCCCGACCGTCGCGCGCCGTCCAGCCCCCTCTCCTGCTCTCTCTCTCTCTCTCTCTCTTTCTCTCTTCTTCTTCTATTTCTCCTCCTCCTGGCCGCGCCGCCCAACCCATTACCACCGTGCACCACATCGAGCCACCACCTCTCCTCTTGTCTTCTTTCTCTTCCTCTCTCTCTCTCCATCTCTTTCTCTCTTTAGTTTTCCTCTCTGCCTGTGTGCCGCTGGCTGGCCGGGCCGTTGCCGTGCTGCCGCACGCTGTAACACCCAGGTTATTAAATCAAGAATTAATATATTAATATTGAGTTAATGATATTTTTTAGAAGTTATTATTATTATTTTTATTTGTTTCTGTGTTAAATGAGATTCGATAAATTATTTGGAGAAAACCAGAATGGAATGAAATTGATAAATTATATAAGATCTAGTAATATGAGAAATACTGACATCTATGTATATGATTGTACATTGATATAAGTGTATGTGTAATACTCAAATATTCTTTATATTCTGAATTTTATATTTTTACCAATGATAAGAATCGGTAATCGGTATATTACCAGGTATTCTTATTGAAATTAATTATTAATTTGTTTTAAGTAACAAAGTATGAATAATATGTGAAAATATATTAATGTATTTATTTCATGAAATACTGAGTATATACATACCAAGTATTGACTTGTAATTCTAATTATATATATGTTGGCCCAAAGGCCCATCACTCTAGTTTTGATGATAATTAACTCATGTAGTTATAGTACTAATGATCTTGTGTTTAATTAGTCTCAGATATATGATCAAGATCTTAATAGGTGTTTAGTTTCAATAAAGAATTTCAAGTCAAGTTTTGGAGCTAGCACGAGTTGATTCAAGAGCATATGCATGAAGACCACATCAAGTACTCAAGAGGAGTGTAACTCTTTGGATCAAGGTTTGGACCAAGTCAAGAAGGAGAAGAAGATTTTCAAGTGAAGACCTTCAAGAGAAGACTTGTCTAGGTTTGTTTTGTTAAGATTTTATTTTTAGATAAATGTAAAGGATAGATTAGTTGGTGGATTGCTCAAGTATCATATACACTCACACACAAGATTTAGATAAGTTTTTATAAAAGAGTTTTCATTTGAAAAAATACCGATTTGGTTTTATGTCTCAAAATATAACATATGTTTTTATCAAAACTTTATTTAGAGCTTAATGTCAAAACATAGATATTTCATCATATATGTGTAATGGATCATATCCATACACACTATACTTTAAAAGTGTTTAAAATATCTTGTTTTTGTATTTAGAGAAGTTTTGAAAAAATCAATTTGGAAAAATACGGATTTTGTTTTAAGCCAAAATTTCTAAGTCAAAAAATAGTTCAAAATATTTATAACATGTTTTGATTTTTACTCAAACATGTTTTTATATCAAAAATATAATACAGAACTTATTTTTATAGTTTTTTGTGAATCTATGGGATTTTATCAAAGGTAAAAAGACAACTTTAAATCCCGAAAATACTATTTTCGGCCTTCTACCGGTCGACCACACGGTCGACCGAGCCAGGGGTCAGTTGACCAGGCGATCGACCGACGTGCACAAAACGTGCACGGCCAGGGCCGGTCGACCGCACGGTTGACCGCCAGAGAGTGTCTTCTCTCTGAAAATGGCCCGGTTGACCGCTAGGCCATTGTCCAGTGGCGGTCGACCGGCAGGTCGACCGACCTTCCCAACGGTAGAAAATCCGACCGCTGGCGGTCGACCGGCCGTCGACCATCAGCAGCCAGAGCTGCTGAGTTGGCTTCCAACGGGCAGATTTTTGGAGCCTATAAATTGGGGCTCCCTTGGGCTGTTTTACACAAGATTTTTGGAGAGTTTCAAAGCTAGTTTTTCCTATCTATTTTAGAGGTTTTCTCCACTTGTTTTAGTGCTAATACTTCCATATCAAAAGGAGAGTTTTACAAGAGTGTTTTCAAAAGTGATTCTTTAAGTTTTTCACCACATATTCTATCCTTATTTTTCTCACACATACTTGAGCTTTCCATTGCTAAATCCATCCTATAGGAGAGTTATTGTGAGAGTGATTTTATGTGATCAAAGTGTTGTGATCACTAAAGTTCTCATTCTTGTTTTGAGGAGGCGGACTTGCGGGTTCGCGTTGTTTCGAGTTCTAGTGAGAGCTCAGTGTAGAGGTGCGGCCTCGGCGAGCTTGCATGCTTGCGTGTGTTGTTCTTGCGGGAACAAAAGAGGGACTAGAGATTCCAAAGGAGTTCTAGTGTGAACTCGCTTGTAGGTGTTGCGGCACCGAATGATCCGGTGGGATCAGTTTTTAGTGAAAATCCTTCATAGTGTTGAAGGCGCGGACGTAGAGCAAGTGTGCTCGAATTTCAAAACAAATCTCCCGTGTTTGCGATTTCTCTTTCTATCTCTCACTTGTCTTTATATCTTTCTTATGCTTATTGCTCATATCTTTACTTGCTTGATATATTTGTGTTTATATTGTTATATGCATGGGGATTGTTTGCTTACACTTGTATTCAATCAAGAGAGTCAAAGCGGCACCTCAACTCTTACCTAGAGGAATCTTGAGGAGATAGTCCAGAGCCCTTCACGGGAAATTCGGCTACACTCTTAGGTTATACTTGGTGTGTTGTGCTTAAGAATTTTTAGTTTGCATAAATAGTTTTAATTCCGCATTAATTCATTATTAAATTAGCTAGTCACCTATTCACCCCCTCTAGGTGATTTTAATTGGTATCAGAGCCAAGTGCTCTTGATTTAGGTCTAACCACCTTGAGTTAAAGATCCTCATTTATAGCTAATCACAATATTTGTACACACACATGGATTTCATGTCACCTCCCGCCTTTGACATTCTTAACATCCAAACTTGGAAGGTTAAGATGTCTATGTACCTCAAAGCCCTAGGCATTCATGTTTATTTTGCTACTATTAAAAATTCTTATTGTTTAAATGGCAAAAATATGAAGCTAATGCAAAAGCCATCCATGCTTTAAAGAGTACCCTAAATGATGAATATTTATCTAGAGTTGCTAATCTTGATTCGACTTAGTTTGGACACTATAGTCTCCCTTGGCAAACAAGAACAGTACTATGCAGGGAGCGACTCGGATGTTGGAAGTGAGGCTTTCAACGTATGCTATATGGTCCAAGGGGATAACCCCTTGAGGTAAACTCCGAATCCTAGCTTGATGAGGATGTTAATATGCCATATGATGAACTTGCATCTTTTTGTCAACAACTCCTTGAAAAATAAGATTTGCTTAAAAAGGAAAATAAGAATTTGAAAAAGAAATATGACTCCATTTTAGAAGAAAATGATTCTTTTAAAATAAAATTGCATGCATTGTAAAAGAAAATGAATTTTTGAAAAATGAGAATATTTTCTTGTCCTCTAAATTAAATGATCTTTGTGAAGGAAATACCTCTTTGAAAAATAAAATTGTTTTGGTGGAAAAGGAAAAAGAAGTTGCTTTGAATGAAAACAACTCTTTAAAAAGAAAATTATTTCAAAAGAAAAAGAAAATATTTCTAAAAAAAGGGTGTTGATTCTCATTCTCACCATGCTTTTCATGCCACAATTAATAAAAATGAGATTCAAGTTTTAAAAAATAGAATAAATTGTTTGAGCTCACTTTAAGCAATTGTGCGTTTAATCATTCTAAATTGAAAACCTTGTTTTCAAAAAAACAAGCTCCACATGTACATGCACATCACCCACAATATGCATATGTTCACTTTGCACGTCATGATCACACTCATACACATATGCATACTAGAGTGTACAAATGTACACATTGCAGCCGTAAAGGTCATTTAGCAAAGTTTTGTTATGATAAGATAAATTCTATTAATTTTGCTAATAAAAATGTTTGAGTTCCTTATAAGACTAACCCTCGTAGATCCAAAAGAAATGGGTACCAAAGTCCCTACCTCTTGTGTTTGATGTAGGTGTGGGCTCTCACATGACGTGATAGGATTAGTGCCTTGGTGGTGGATGCATGGACTAGATTGACACACATATTGATGCACCGCTATCAAGGAAGTTTTGGTGGGAAGATCACCAAGTTTTGAAGACTTAGAGTATAGTTCTTATGGTTTGGTAACTATCTCTAAACTCCTTTTGTTTACATGCTTTGATATATATATATATATATATATATATATATATATATATATATATATATATATATATATATATATATATATATATATATATATATATATATATATATATATATATATATATATATATATATATATATGATTTTTAGCATGTTTTGGATTTATGATTTATAATCATGTTTTGTGCTTTACGTGGTGAATACTTGTTTAGATGAATTTTTCATTAAAACTTGTGTATATACTTGTACAAGTAGTGAGCAACATTTGATTCTTATATGTTTGTACTTCATTATTCATTTGTGCTCATTACATGTACATGTATAACCTAGTTTTGATGATTCCCTCATTTATACTTATTTTGCCTATCTTTGTTTTGCTTCATGTATAATAATCTTTGTTCAAAACTAATAAATATACATGTATACCCTTGAATCACTTACCTTCATGCAAATTACATTATGGACTCTTTTATGTTTGAGATATGTATGCATATTTCTAGTTTTGATAAATCATATATATACCTTGAAGTTTGTTTTAAATAAAAAAATTATGATTTTCTTATTTGTTTGATAAAAAGGTATTCATGTTTGTTTTAAGCCTTATTGACTATTTTCATGAATATGCTATTCACATGATGTGTACACTCACACTATTTCTTTATTTATTCATGACTTTATTTCATGAGCACTTTTATGAGCCTTATAGATTTTGAGTGTCAATTCTTATGTATTGGTATGCTTCATGAGATATATATGATTTGCTTTCATTTTTAAAGGATTTTTAACTAGTTTTTCAAAAATTACTTTAACTAGTTATTTATTTTTCATTTGGTAGAGTTTTCTAATTTTACAAAATATTTTTCAAACTCTTATTTTTGAAACCCCTACCAACCCCTTAAAGGGCGGATGGATGGGCGACCATGCCTTGTATGCGTTATTGAATATCTTTTATCTTGTGCATGAAAAGGTAGATCTTTATGAGTTATACACTTGCTTCTCATCATATTTTCAATTGGTATCACAATTGACATTTTTTTGTATACTCATAATTTGTTTCTAATATGTATGCTTTAAACTTCAAATAATATCAATTTTTATTGGTATTTTCATTTTCATACATATATATGATTTGATTGTGCTTGATTTACAAGATACTTACATATTTAAGCACAAATTATGTTTATGCTAAGCTTGATTTAAATCTTAATTTCAATTGGTACTTTATAAGCTTATGCATTATTTCAATTGATGTTTTTATTGGTATCAATATTTACAATATACTTCAATTGGTATCAACATGTTTTACCTATTTGGTATAAACCATTTATTTCAATTGGTATCAAAATATAAAATATTTTCTTTCATTGATATCAAAATGTACAAATGTTTCAATTTCAATTAGTATCACAAATTTCCTATTTCAAATGATATCAAAAATCTTGTGATATCTCAGACTGATTTGTTCATTTAAGAAAAAGTCAAAATTTGTATTGTTTATTTACAATTGGTATCTTAAAATTTTGTTTATGTACAAATGGTATCTCAAAATTTGTTTTATTACTTTGAGTAATTATAAAAATTTGTGTTAAGAATGTTTTGATATGTATTGCCTATATGCAATGGGAGCTTAACATCTCTTCTATATATAGATTCATGTTGTGTGCATCTTATATTGAGGAGGTTGACATCTCTTCTTTATGTGATACACGTGTGTAAGGAGAGTTTAACATCTCCACTTATGCATTATATATTATGCGTTATGTGAGTTAGGGTTTGTCATCCCTTCTTCATGTAATGCATGTATGCAGGAAAGCTAACTTAGCGTCTTCCTCTTCATGAATGTATATCGCATATATATCCTTATGATTGATTTGTTTTATTTTACCCTTTGTTGATAATTGACAAAAAGGGAGAGAAAGATTTTGAGTTTATATATGCATATTTGAGTGTTTGCATAATATATGCATATTTGAGTGTTTACATATATTGAGTTTATGCATATTGTGTTTTACAAAATGGGGAGAATGTTTTTGAAAGTTTAAATAAAAAGGGGGAGAAGATTTTTGGAAAAGAATTTTGATTTATATATGTTTCTCTCACGTTGTTGATCTTTCACCTTGTTGATGCATATATATTTGTTTAGTTTTATACTCTTCATTACAATATCTATTTGTTTATTGCTATGCATGAGTTAAGGGGGAGCTTCTTTGAAGCTTAACTTTAATCCATGCATATATAACTCCATGAGTTTTGTCATCATCAAAAAGGGGAGAATGTTAGCCCAAAAGGCCATCACTCTAGTTTTGATGATGATTAACTCATGTAGTTATAGTACTAATGATCTTGTGTTTAATTAGTCTCAGATATATGATCAAGATCTTAGTAGATGTTTAGCTTCAATAAAGGATTTCAAGTCAAGTTTTAGAGCTAGCACGTATTAATTCAAGAGCTTATGCATCAAGACTACATCAAGTACTCAAGAGGAGTCTAGCTATTTAGATCAAGGTTTGGACTAAGTCAAGAAGTAGAAGATTTTCAAGTGAAGACCTTCAAGAGAAGACTCTTGTGTCTAGGTTTGTTTGTTAAGATTTTATTTTTAGATAAAATGTAAAAGATAGATTAATTGGTGGATTGCTCAAGTATCATATACACTCACACACAAGATTTAGATGAGTTTTTATAAAAGAGTTTTCATTTTAGAAAAATACCGATTTGGTTTTTATGTCTCAAAATATAACATATGTTTTTATCAAAACCTTATTTAGAGCATGATGTCAAAAAACATAGATATTTCATCATATATATATATATGTAATGGATCATATCCATGCACACTATGCTTTAAACGTGTTTAAAATATCTTGTTTTTGTATTTAGAGAAGTTTTGAAAAAATTAATTTGAAAAAATACGGATTTTGTTTTAAGCCAAAATTTTCTTAGTCACAAAAATAGTTTAAAATATTTGTAACATGTTTTGATTTTTACTCAAACATATTTGTATATCAAAGTATAATACTGAACTTATTTTTATAGATTTTTTTTGGATTTATGGGATTTTATCAAAGGTAAAAAGATAACTTTTAAATCCCTGAAAATACTATTTTTGGCCTTCTGCCGGTCGACCGAGCCAGGGGTCGGTTGACCGGGCGATCGACCAACGTTCACAAAACGTGCACGGCCAGGGCCGGTCGACCGCACGGTCGACCGCCAAAGAGTGTCTTCTCTCTGAAAATGGCCCGGTCGACCGGGCGATCGGCCGCTAGGCCATTGCCCAGTTAGCGATCGATCGACCGGCCGGTCGACCGACCTTCCCAACGGTCGGAAATCCGACCGTTAGCCGTCATCCAGGCGGTCGACCGTCAGCAGCCAGAGCTGCTGAGTTGGCTTCCAACGGGCAGATTTTTGGAGCCTATAAATATGGGCTCCCTTGGGCTATTTTACATAAGATTTTTGAAAAGTTTCAAAGCCAGTTTTTCCTATATATTGTAGAGGTTTTCTCCACTTATTTTAGTGCTAATACTTCCATATCAAAAGGAGAGTTTTACAGGAGTGTTTTCAAAAGTGATTCTTTGAGTTTTTCACCACATATTCAATCCTTATTTTTCTCACACATACTTGAGCTTTCCACTGCTAACATACTTGAGCTTTTCACTGCTAAATCCATCCTATAAGAGAGTTATTGTGAGATTGATTTTAGGTGATCAAAGTGTTGTGATCACCAAAGTTCTCATTCTTGTTTTGAGGAGGCGGACTTGCGGGTTCGCGTTGTTTCGATTTCTAGTGAGAGCTCGGTGTAGAGGTGCGGCCTCGACGAGCTTGCATGCTTGCGTGTGTTGTTCTTGCGTGAACAAGGAGGGACTAGAGAGTCTAAAGGAGTTCTAATGTGAACTCGCTTGTAGGTGTTACGACACCGAGTGATCCGGTGGGATCGATTTTTAGTGAAAATCCTCCATAGTGTTCAAGGCGGGGACGTAGAGTAAGTGCGCTCGAACCTCGAAACAAATCTCCCGTGTTTGCGATTTCTCTCTCTATCTCTCATTTGTCTTTATATCTTACTTATGCTTATTGTTCATATCTTTACTTGCTTGATATATTTGTGTTTATATTGTTATATGCTTGGGGATTGTTTGCTCACACTTGTATTCAACCAAGAGAGCCAAAGCGGCACTCAACTCTTATCTAGAGGAATCTTGAGGAGATACTCCAGAGCCCTTCACAGGGAATTCGGCTACACTCTTAGGTTATACTTAAGAATTTTTAGTTTGCATAAATAGTTTTAATTCTGCATTAATTCATCATTAGATTAGCTAGTCACCTATTCACCCCCCTCTAGGTGATTTCAATATATACACACACACACACATATTCATGCAATTAGAGAAAAGAAGAAAGATAAATGATAAAGAAAAAGAAATAATAAATAATAAATAGTGAGGGATGGGGGAGAGTGTGGGAGTCGGTGAGAGAAGGAGATGATGGTGAGATTATAAAGAGAGGAAGGGTGGAGATTCTTTTTTTTCACTTTCTCTCTATCACCTCTCTCTATCCTTTTCTCTGATTTCGGCTAGCTGGCCGGCGGTGCGTGGGGGGTGCAACAGCAGCACCCCTTCCTCATTTCTCTCTCCCTCGCACTTTTTATCTCTCCTTATCTTTTTCTTCTCATGGCGAGGCTCCGGCGGTGAGGTCCCAGGGCGGCGACAGGCCGGCACTGGGCCGGGATAAGGCATTAACAAAAGTGCTGCTACTATTGTGGTGTTGAAGAAGAGGAAGAGTGGGTTTTTTGTTTTTGGATTAAATCTCAAACCCGACCCGTTATGAACCCGATCCGACCCGTTATGCTTATTAAAGGTAAAAGTTCATTTAAGACCCTGATTTATTTAAATAATTATTTTTAGGACCCTAGAAAATTACGAGTGTCCCTGGATATTTTCAGTTATTACGTATTAACCTCATTTCGTATCCCGTGGGTATTTGGGCGATATCTCGGCCATCTGGAATCCGATTTGTACAATTCTGGAGCCATTGAATTTGAAGGGACGAGAGCTATGAGTACAATATTAGTTATGTGGTATCGATATCCAAAGAATCAACAAGAATAAGAGGTGGAAAAGTATGTCTCCGATTTTAATTAAAAGTTAAGATTCATACATTAGTGTGTATTATAATGATGATTATAATCAAGAGAAGATTATTAGTAAGTTCATGTGATATCAGAGCTATTTTGCAAGTAGTAACTATGATTAATAATAGAGTGTTAATGAATTATATATGGTAATTATAAGTGTATGGTAATGAATTTTGTATGGTAGTGAAATATGTGTGGGCATGTTAAGTGATTGATAATAAATTAAATCATGAGTAATGAGTGTTAACTTGAAATATGATGTATATGTTTACAAATATTTACCTAGATAAAGAACCGGATAATCATGAATGAGTTGTGATAGAAATTGTTAAGTATAATTTCGATTGATAACATCTACCTGTCTTTGATGATGCTAATGTCACTTAACCTCGAATAAGTAAGTGGGTATATGAACTGGTACTGAACCGATTACCTAATTAGTTAATTGAATTGTTGTCGATCGATTGAATCAGTAATCACTGATTAGTGTAGTTATTAACATAATAATCCTGATGTTGTAATCGACATAAAGTAATTAACAGTGAACTCTTGATAGGACTTTAACTCACCAGGTTGTGGTGTTCCATGTGAATCTAGTAATCACACTAGTGAGTTATGAATATTTAATGCTATTATGTCTGCCATCAAATTGACTTGGCCGGTTTACAAGGATGATTTCTATTATTACTTAGGTAGAACAACTCGTAAGTAATTTCATAGAATTAAGGCCTTATTTATCAGTGTTCTTCATTCTATTTTCTTTTAAATCGAGAAAAAAATTGAGAAATTTATAAACGACTAAGGAATCGTCACTTGACGTAGGGTTAAGTATTAATTTGCAGTATAACTTATGAGTGAAAACTTAAGTAAATAATAATATTTAGTGGTCGGAGAATCCATTCCCGATGCGAAACCAAACCGTACCAAAATAATCATAACGACAATATTGAACTAATATAATATTATAACTACTCAGTGCGTCGGAGACTTCTGGGTATCTTTATAATTGACAAATTAGAATATTGAGATTCTGATTAGTTTTGAGATTCATATCTCTATAGTGATATCGATGAGATAATAGATAATTATCTAAATGATTAGGTATTGGTGATACGGATGAAAGATTGAGCGTCGTGTCAATGTGATTAGTAATCCAGTATCTATAAGTGATATATGTATATAGAATTAACCTGATATAACTGTGTAAGCTGATGAATTGAGAATTGAATAGTTAGCAATTGATTGAAATACGGATTTATACATGTGTATCTATATATACATATACATATATGTGAGTTGATTACATATGTGAATACAGAGGACGATTTAACTACTAATTGACTGAAATAAAGATAAATTGTGAAATTAATAACTATAAATTAATGGTAGAATTCGGTACTTATGCAAACCAAGAATTATGAAATCGGTGGCAATGTAACTAATAAACTGATTTATCAGGACAACAAAAGTCTCTGATTAGTTTTAAAATTTATACATAAAAATAAGTAACGATAAAGCAGGTGTTATAGAAATCGGTAGTGTTAAAATCGATATTGGTAGAATCTAGAGTTAACACTAAGCTGAACCAAATAAAAGAATTGAAATTACTCCCTGATTGAGTTAAGAATAATTATTGTGCAGAAATTATTGATAATCCACGTGATATCAAAATTATTCTGTAACAATAACTTGTACCAGAAGGAATTGGGAAATTTTTGATTTATATCGGTTATAATCAATAGTCAGTCTATTCAATGATAAAAGAGGCAACTGATATTAAATTTCAGATATTAACTAAATAATAAGAGATGAATAAGTAATATGATTAGGAAGATCAAATACTACTGGTATAAATCAGAACTTGACCGGTAAAATATTAGAACTATTAAGTCGTATGCATTATGTGTACTTGGTATCTGTTAGATACTATAAGAATTCCTTGAAACTACGATAACGAACTAAGAAGCAAAATCATATGAACTTGATTATTGTTGGTCTAAAGTTACAATCACCCGATTTTATGGTTTTGATGATAACAAAATATATGTGGTTATTTGTACTAATCAAGTTCAAGTGTTTAAGTTTATCTCAGGGTTCTAAGGATTCAAGGAGTTTTTTCCTCTAAAGGAAGGTATTGGAGACTCAAGAAGACTCAAATACGGGATCAAATCTTAAAACACTCAAACGTCGCTAATGGAGAAGTCTCGTTGAAGATCTTGTAGTCGTCTAGAGCCTTGTAAGATATTAGTTTGTTAAAGTATAGAATATGGTAGTAATGCTCAAGAAGTTACAGATACAAAATATACGACTTCGAAAAATACAATTTTGTTAATATTGGTATTTTTGCATGTTTAGTATTGATACACGTCTCATAATTTTTTCAAAATTTTATAACAAGTTTAGAACATGTATTTCATCTTCTATACATTGCTATATTACCCTTAAACTAATACAAAATATTTTGAAAATTGTTTGAATTTTAAAAAACCCTTCATAAAACTGTTTCAGGCCAAAACGGTCGACCGCCCGGTCAACCGATGCCCATTGCAGGCTAGAACAGTCGACCGGGCCTTTGGCCAGGGGTGTGCACGATTGATCACGTTGTCGGTCGATCGGTCAGTCAACCGCTAACCTTACGGTTGACCGACTTAGAGACCTTAACACTCAGTTTGGGTCATTCGATAACGGTTTAAAATTTTATTTTTATATAATGAGTGGTCGACCGCCCGATCGACCAGAGCCAACAGCTCTATTCTGGATGACCTGTCGTCGACCGGCCGGTTGACTGACAGCTGCCAGATGGCCATAACGGCTAGTTTTTTAATCTGTTTTGTTTTTAGTAGATTCAAATGGGCATTTTTGGTTTCTAAGTGTCTAAACACACCCCAAATGACCTGGTATGATTGATAAATGATATTTATTCATTGCCTATATATATGGGTCACATGTTTTGGTTTTGGACAAGAAAAATACACAAGTTTTCAAGTTTATTCTAAAGAGAATAGTTTTTCTAGCTTTCAATTTTCAAGTTCTTTCTTTTCAAAGTTATTTTCAGTTGGTTTTGAAACTCCTCTATTCTTTCTAACTGAATTTCTTCTCTCACTTAGCTTTTTGAGCATCACTTCATATCCACTCTATAAGAAGTTGTAAGAGAGAGTATTTGTGTTATTGTTAGATCACCAAGTGTTTTGTAACCTCGATTGGCTTTGAGCTGCCTCTTGTGTAGAGGGTTGAGTTGGTGGAATTGTGTACTCCAGTCTTGTGTAGACTAGGTTGTAATTCCTTTGTGTAAGATCCCTTTGTGGAAGATCTCTTAGAGGATAGTGAAATCCTTCATAGTGATGAAGGCGGAGACGTAGAGCGGTGGCTCGAATCTCAGAATAAATTTCCTTGTGTTTGTGTTTGATTGTGTCTTGCTCTCTATTACTTCTCATTTTTCATATTTGTGAAATTGTTTATCTTGCATTCTATAATTGCTTTCATTCCATCATTTTCATTACCGGTCTATACTAATATCAACAAGGAGGCAATCGAGCACCTCAACTTGTTATCTAGAGGAATCAAAGAGGAAAAGTTTTAGAGCCCTTCACGAAAAATTTGGCTTCAAATTCTTGTTTTGAGTGACCGTTTGCATAACTCATCATAATTAGTATTAAATTGTATTTGATTAGTAAAACACCTATTCACCCTCTCTAGGTGTATTTCTTAGATACTATAAGAATTTCTTGAAACTACAATAATGTTGGCCCAATGGCCTTCCACTAGTTTTGATGATGATCAACACTCATGTAGTTATGTTTACTAATATTCTTGTGTTTCTAAGTTTCAGATCATTAACAGGATATTAGTTGGTGATTAGCTTCAACAAGGAGTTTAGAAGCTTATCATGGTGATTCCGGTGCCAAAGCTTAAAGATCATACCTTTGCACTTGGAGAATCACGGAGTTTGGACCGAGTCTACTTGGAGATGAAGATCGTCAAGAAGACTTAGGTATCCTAGTTTAGATTATGAGTTTTAGATCCATTTGTAAAGCTTAGTATAGTTGATATGCTCAAGTGTACAAACACACACGTTTTATGTTTTGATATTTGGTTTTCATGAATAGTTTGATCAAAACAAGTTTTCAAGATTTATATGTATAGTAGATGTTTTCTATTTATACATACATGCTTAACTTATAGACAAACTTATTTTGACTATCCTATTCATGTTTTGGAAAAATCTAGTTTGATAAAAATACAAGTTTTGTTTTTGATAAAATTTGCAAGACACAAAAATAAATTGATATGTTGATATATTGTCTTGAAATTTTTATCACAGGTGTATGTTTTAATATAAAATGATTAAAACAAATTTTGTGAATTTTTTAGAAGTGTTAAAAGATTTTTAGAAAATATTTTACACTGTTTTTCTGACCCTGCACTGTGCCTGCCAGGCCAGTTCGGTCGACCGGACCGGTCGACCGCACCAAGTGGCCGGTCGACCGGGTCGGTCGACCCATGTGCACAATCGTGCACGCTGGCGACACATGTAGTCGGTCGACCGGACCGGTCGACCGAGTTGAGAGCTCTGCTCTCGGGAATTTTCGGTCGACCGGACCGGTCGACCGCTGCTACCCAACGGTCACATTTTTGACCGTTGGCGGTCGACCGGGCCGGTCGACCGGCAGTTGGTCAGACTGCCACATCAGCCTAACGGCTAGTTTTGTATAGGGGCTATATAAACCCCATCTCTTTGGGGATTTTGGCCAAGTTTTTCAAGAAGAAAAATACCAGTTTTCTGAAGTGTTTAAAAGTATTTTAAAAGAGTTTTAAGTGCTAACAAGATTTATTCTTTGTGTTTTTGGGTTTTGGAAAAATCAAAGAAATTGGAATTTGGGATTTTTGTATTGGCTTTCATTCTTTATCTTTTACAAGAAATTTCCCAAGTGTTTTTCTTTGAGTTCTTGTTTTCCAAAACACATAGTTTCCACACTTGAGCCATATCTTCTATCCTAAACTATTAGGATCTTGTTTTGTGGAAAAAGAGAAAAGAAAGTGTTTGAGGTTGTTGTTGTAAACCTCTTGTGTTGTAACCCTCCTTTTATTTGTGAATCCCTCTTCGGTAGAGGTGATCGGAGTGGTATTGGTTTGGATCCCTCAAGTGTGAGGTGATTGGGATTGTGTTTGTAAGCCTCTTAGGTAGAGGTGTGGTTGTTGGTTGACACCTCTAGTGTGAGGTGTTGTGGTTTGTATTGAGAGAGGAGTTCGGTACTCCTTGGGTTGTAAGAAATCCTCTTCGGTAGAGGTTCCCTCGGTGGGAGTTGAGATAGTGGAAATCCTACACGGTGGTGTAGGCGGGGATGTAGAGCAAGGTGCTCGAACCTCGAAACAAATCTTGGTGTTTGCGTATTGATCCATTGTCTCTCTAACTCTCTCTCATTTATATTGTGCAAAGCATCATACTTCATATCATCATATCATATTTGCTTGTGTTGAGCATAACTCATATTGCCATATCATATTGCTTGTGTTGCCTTGCATTATTTCATATTGCTATATTCTTTATTGCTTGGCTTGATTGTGTGTGCACATTGCTTGGATTGCTTGTGTGTGTGTGCCTAACTTATACTCATCCAACAAGAGCTTCACATAGCACCTCAACCCATTTCAAGGGGAATCAAGGGGAGTTAGTCCAGAGCCTCGCAAGGGGAATTCGGCTACACTTGTTGTATTGTATCAAGTTTGTGCAACATTTGCATTAGCTTCCGCATTTAGCGCACTTAGTTTGCATTAAGTTTATTAGATTAGCACTTACACCTATTCACCCCCCCTCTAGGTGTTTTTTCAATTGGTATCAGAGCTAGTGCTCCTGATACTTAGGCTTAACATCCTAGGAGTGAGATCCATTTGCTTGCTAATCTCATTTGTATTTGCTTGTTTGCACACATCTAGTTTATACCATGGACTTCATGACCCCACCTAGCTATGATCCTTCCAACATTGATATTTGGAAGTATAGGATGTCCATGTACCTAAAAACCCTAGGTTTGCATGTCTTTCTTGCCGCCACCAAGAGATGTTATCTTGGTGATTGCAATCATATAGGGGCCAATGCACAAGCCCTAGAGGCTATTAGAAGCACATTACCTAAAGATTATCTTATGTGTGTTTCTAACTTTGATTCCGCTTTTGTAGTGTGGAACAAATTGACAACAACCACCACCTCCGAGCTTCAAGCACAAATCCGACAAGAAGAGGAGACTAGTGGAGAGTCCGAATCACAATGCTACATGGTCCAAGGGAATGACTCCCTTGAGGTACATTCGGAACCCCACTATGATAGTGATGATTGTTCTAGTTCTTCAAATGATAATATTGATCCCCATGCCTTAAATGAAGAACTATCAATTGTTTGTGAAAAATTGATTGAAAAATATAACTTGTTGAAAAAGAAGAGTCTAGGCATTAATAATGAAAATAAAAATTTGATTGCTAGACTTGATATTGTTTTGCAAGAGAAAGAGGAGATTGCTAATGAGAGGGATTCATTAAAATCTCAACTTGATCATGCACTTAAAGAAAATAACTTTTTGAAAAATAAAAATGATTGCCATGTTCTTTTGAAGAAAAATGAAACTTGTCTTCAAAAGTAGATTTTGTTTTAAAAGAGAATGTTGATTTGAAAAATAAAATTATTTCTATTTCAAATGAGTTGAATGCTTGTTTAGATAAGAATATGGTTTTGCAAAATAAAATTGATGCTCATGTTTGCCATGCTAGTGTAGCCTCATCATCTAGACTACCTAATGCATGTACCTCTTCTTCTAAGATTAATGATGATATTTGTATGCTTAAGAAGAGAGTAGATTGTTTGGGCTCCACTATGAGCCAATGTGCCATGAACCACTCACGGTTGGAAACCTTGGTTCGAAAGAAACAAGTTCCAACTTCTATGCATGCACACTCTCCACGGCATACACATGCTCCTCACGGACACACCCATCACATGTATGCTCATGTGTACACATGTACACATTGTGGACGTAAGGGCCACCTTTCTAAATTTTGTTATGATAGATTACATACTCCTAATTTAGCAAAGAAGTTTGTTTGGGTTAGAGAAGGGACTAACCCCCATGGACCCAATAAGAAATGGGTACCAAAGACCACCCCTCCTATTGTTTATGATGTAGGTGTGGGCTCTCACATGACGTGAGAGTGATGACACCTTGGAGTGGATGCGTTCCGGACTTAAAGGAAATCTATTGGATGCATCACTTTCAAGGGAAGAGATGGTGGAGAGGACCACCAAGTTTTGGAGACAAGGAGGTTGCCTTCTAGGTTTTGGTAACAATTCCTAACTCCTTATTATTTGTTTACACGCTTTATATTTCATCTTTAATTATAGCATGTTTTTATTGTCATTGGATTAGTATGTTCATTCCATGTTTATTAGATCCTTGACATACATGTATAGTATTTGAGACACACATGCTTATATGATCTCATACTTAGTGTTCTCACTTATGTTTAAGTTATAATGTACATCATGAATCTAATACATGTGAATTTACATAGTAGTCATGTTTTAGGTTTATCATGATGATTTTCATATTTGTTTTGATGCTTCTTGTTAAGATTACTTGTTTAGATGTTAGTTTTCATTAAGACTAGGAATTATACTTGTACATATAGTGGGCCACAAATAAATCTATATATGTTTGGGCTTGAATGCATATTTGTACCCATTAGATGTGCTAGTATAGTCAAGTTTTGATGATCCATACATTTTAGACTTGTATTCATATTCTTGGATTTAAATGAGTTTTGATTTCATGTATATGTTTATTTTGCCAAACTTGAAGATATACATGTATACCCCTTGAGTCATTTGCCTTTCATGCAAATCTATATTTGGACTCAATTGTGTTTAGGGATATGTATGTATACTTCATGTTTGACAATTCATACATATACCTTGAAATGAAATTTGTTGTGATGAAAATTTAGTTTTTCATGTTTCATGTATTTATGTTTAACTTCATGTATATGTCTATCTAGTTCAAACTAATCTTATACATATACATCTTTTCGAGCCACGTGCCTTCATGAATATTCATTTAGTGGACTCATTGAGTTTTGGATATGTATGTATATTTTAGCTTGTATTAGACATACATATGCCTTGAAGATTAAATAAGGAGTTTTATATGATTTTTCATGTTTTTGATGGAATTATGTTTTAAGGAATAATTGAGCTTAATGAAATATTTTTCATGATTATGATCTTCACATATTATTTGTACACTCATATCTATTGCTCATGTTTTGTTTCTCATGAGTTATGCTTTATTGGTTAGAGTGATGATTATCATGTGAATTTCAATTTTGCTTTATTCCTTACTTGAAGGATTTCGTGCTAGTTAACAAGTTTTCCATTTAACTAGTTGCGGTGTTCTTCATTTTGGTAGTGATTTTCAAACAAAACTACATTTTCAAATCTATCTTTGAAAACCCCTACCTTCCAAGGGCGGTAGGATGGGAGATCATGTTCATGTATGCCCTAAATTGAAAATCTTTAAAACTTGAATTATGATTGGGTGGTAGATAATATGATGTATACACTTGAACTTATTGTTATGTCAATTGGTATCATTGAACTCTTTCAATTGGTATCATTTTGATCTTTTTGTATACTCATATATGTTTTATATGTATGTATGCTTTAAATTCCAAGTATATCAATTTCTATTGGTATCTATCTTTCATACATATTGATGTTTATATGTTTTAAAATGAACAATTCTTACAATTGGTATCAATGTTTCTATGTAAAATCTTTTAAATTGGTAAAATATTTTTTAATTGATTTTTGTAGTCACCCCTATGTTTGTAGTCACCCCTTATTGATTTTTTTTTTGTTTTAGACAAAAAGGGGGAGAACATTGTTTGCATTGTTTTGATTGACAAAAAGGGGGAGAAAGATTTTTACCCCTCGTTTTATTTATGGTTTTGATTACCCCTTTGTTGATGATTGACAAAAAGGGGGAGAAGAATTTGAGTTTTGTTTTATATATGCATGATTGTGTTTTGCATATACCAAGTTCATGCATAGGGATAAATAATAAGATATGATGCATGCTTTTGTTTAGTATCATGTGCTTTCGTTGCATATCTATTATGTTATTGTGATGCATGAGTTAAGGGGGAGCTTCTTTGAAGCTTATCTTTAATCCATGCATATATAACTCCATGAGTTTTGTCATCATCAAAAAGGGGGAGATTGTTGGCCCAATGGCCTTCCACTCTAGTTTTGATGATGATCAACACTCATGTAGTTATGTTTACTAATATTCTTGTGTTTCTAAGTTTCAGATCATTAACAGGATATTAGTTGGTGATTAGCTTCAACAAGGAGTTTAGAAGCTTATCATGGTGATTCCGGTGCCAAAGCTTAAAGATCATACCTTTGCACTTGGAGAATCACGGAGTTTGGACCGAGTCTACTTGGAGATGAAGATCGTCAAGAAGACTTAGGTATCCTAGTTTAGATTATGAGTTTTAGATCCATTTGTAAAGCTTAGTATAGTTGATATGCTCAAGTGCACAAACACACACGTTTTATGTTTTGATATTTGGTTTTCATGAATAGTTTGATCAAAACAAGTTTTCAAGATTTATATGTATAGTAGATGTTTTCTATTTATACATACATGCTTAACTTATAGACAAACTTATTTTGACTATCCTATTCATGTTTTGGAAAAATCTAGTTTGATAAAAATACAAGTTTTGTTTTTGATAAAATTTGCAAGATACAAAAATAAATTGATATGTTGATATATTGTCTTGAAATTTTTATCACAGGTGTATGTTTTAATATAAAATGATAAAACAAATTTTGTGAATTTTTTAGAAGTGTTAAAAGATTTTTAGAAAATATTTTACACTGTTTTTCTGACCCTGCACTGTGCCTGCCAGGCCAGTTCGGTCGACCGGACCGGTCGACCGCACCAAGTGGCCGGTCGACCGGGTCGGTCGACCGATGTGCACAATCGTGCACGCTGGCGACACATGTAGTCGGTCGACCGGACCGGTCGACCGAGTTGAGAGCTCTGCTCTCGGGAATTTTCGGTCGACCGGACCGGTCGACCGCTGCTGCCCAACGGTCACATTTTTGACCGTTGGCGGTCGACCGGGCCGGTCGACCGGCAGTTGGTCAGACTGCCACATCAGCCTAACGGCTAGTTTTGTATAGGGGCTATATAAACCCCATCTCTTTGGGGATTTTGGCCAAGTTTTTCAAGAAGAAAAATACCAGTTTTCTGAAGTGTTTAAAAGTATTTTAAAAGAGTTTTAAGTGCTAACAAGATTTATTCTTTGTGTTTTTGGGTTTTGGAAAAATCAAAGAAATTGGAATTTGGGATTTTTGTATTGGCTTTCATTCTTTATCTTTTACAAGAAATTTCCCAAGTGTTTTTCTTTGAGTTCTTGTTTTCCAAAACACATAGTTTCCACACTTGAACCATATCTTCTATCCTAAACTATTAGGATCTTGTTTTGTAGAAAAAGAGAAAAGAAAGTGTTTGAGGTTGTTGTTGTAAACCTCTTGTGTTGTAACCCTCCTTTTATTTGTGAATCCCTCTTCGGTAGAGGTGATCGGAGTGGTATTGGTTTGGATCCCTCAAGTGTGAGGTGATTGGGATTGTGTTTGTAAGCCTCTTAGGTAGAGGTGTGGTTGTTGGTTGACACCTCTAGTGTGAGGTGTTGTGGTTTGTATTGAGAGAGGAGTTCGGTACTCCTTGGGTTGTAAGAAATCCTCTTCGGTAGAGGTTCCCTCGGTGGGAGTTGAGATAGTGAAAATCCTACACGGTGGTGTAGGCGGGGATGTAGAGCAAGGTGCTCGAACCTCGAAACAAATCTTGGTGTTTGCGTATTGATCCATTGTCTCTCTAACTCTCTCTCATTTATATTGTGCAAAGCATCATACTTCATATCATCATATCATATATGCTTGTGTTGAGCATAACTCATATTGCTTGTGTTGCCTTGCATTATTTCATATTGCTATATTCTTTATTGCTTGGCTTGATTGTGTGTGCACATTGCTTGGATTGCTTGTGTGTGTGTGCCTAACTTATACTCATCCAACAAGAGCTTCACATAGCACCTCAACCCATTTCAAGGGGAATCAAGGGGAGTTAGTCCAGAGCCTCGCAAGGGAAATTCGGCTACACTTGTTGTATTGTATCAAGTTTGTGCAACATTTGCATTAGCTTCCGCATTTAGCGCACTTAGTTTGCATTAAGTTTATTAGATTAGCACTTACACCTATTCACCCCCCCCCTCTAGGTGTTTTTTCAAATAACGGACTAAGAAGTTAAATTGTATGAACTTGATTATGTGTGACATATCAGTATGGATATGAATGTGTTTGTGATAATGAATGTGCATACGCATGTATATGATAATTAGGTATGTGGTATTTATTTATGTATAATGGTGTGTAACTATATGCATGCATATCATTTATTGCATGATGCTTATTAGTATATCAGAGGAAGGGACCAGGTTGAATCAAAGGAGATTAAAAAAAAGTATTATTATTTAATACATTAGAGGAAAGGTCCGGGTTGAACCAGAGATGATCGAAGGAGAGTGTTACTATTATTTAATATATTAGAGGAAGGGATCGGCTTGAACATGAGGTGATCGAAAGGGAGTATTGTTATTATTTTTATTGAAGGGTACTTGCCACAGATTTTGATATCTTGATTTTTCTTCTGGTTAATTAAAAGTATGTAACATCCGATATATAGACGTGGTTGTTATTACATCTGGTATATGAATGTGATTGTTTATGACATCCGATATATGGATGTAGTTGTTTGTGACATTGATATATAGATGCGGTTGTTTGTGACATCGGTACATGGGTGTGATTGTTTTGTGCTTCATTATATATGAACATATAGTTATAAATTTTGACACTAATGTGAGTGGTAAGTGATGTTCGTGTGTCTTGCATATCATATGTATACGGGAAGATCAATAATAAATTGTAAACGAATATAAGTAAGTAAGATTATACGCTCCGGGAGATGTGATTGTTACTGTGGATTATACGTAAAACATGAATGTATTATAAACTGAATGTAAGTAGTATATAAAAATGTTATATAATATTATATTGCTAAGACTATAAATGATATACTAAAATGTATGTGATTGATGAATCACCAGTGAAAATAAGAGATAGACAATACGGTTAAATATTTTGTAATATTAGATATAACGTGTTGAATATTAGGAGACATATGTCCATAAGAGTGTGAAGAACAAGTATCAAATAATAAAAAGTGTCAGTGACCTTTTAAGATGCACTACTTATCATAACTATGAAGATAATTAGGATTATTTCTCGAAATTTTTTAAACTACATCATATTTGAATTATAATGGTATTATGATGCAAACTCTAATTTGAATGACTTTACTCACTATACTGTTAAGTTACCCCCACCTCAAATTGATATTTTTAGGTTACGACAACGCGAATGCCCAGCTTAGAGCTGTAAGAATGTTCTCCTGAGATGACGCATATATTTGCTGAAGAATGTCATTTTTTATAAACTCTAATTGTATTAGTATTTATGGGTTAGTGCTAGTAGTAGAAAGTGACATACTTATGAGTAAGAGTAAAATTTAATAGTTGATTAATGAAGATAGATATGCATGATTGTAATTTTCATATTAAGTAGAAATTATAATTGATTTTGTGTCAGAATGTTATATCGAGGGGAGTACTCTTGTATATATATTTAATTGAACGATCTTGATCTGAAACTATAAGATGGAATCTGGAATTGATAAGTAAGTGATGTCAAGCCGAAATTTATGACTAAGTAGGCGAGGTCAAGTCGAAATAGTATTATACATAGCGTGGGATGTTATATATTGATAAGTAGACCGATGTTAGCTAAAATCTGAGTTATTAAATGGGAGCAGACTACATATTTTAGAAGAGATGTTGCCAAAATTTTTGGAGATTATTTGAATAATTAAGTATAAATGTTTAAGATTATGATAATTGAGGTGATTATAAAATCGGACTGTTACACGCACCGCCGCGCGCCAGCGGCTACCCCTTTCCTCCGCTGCCTCCTCCCTCTAATTTTCTCTCTCACACGCATGTTAGGTCCAAACCCAACAAACCTGACCCAACCCATTAACCCTATCCGCATCCACAACATAAGTTAGTGGGTTTGGGTTAACAGGTTTGACCCAACAGTAAACCCGACACGATAGCAACCTGACCCGGCCCGCATCCAATAGAAAAAAATATTTGGAAGAATCTCGAGCCATTGCGATCATTGAAAAAAAGCTATACTCCTGTGATAAGTATAGTGAGTGCTTTTTAATCTTTTTCAATAAAATAATATTTTATTGTGATTGTTTATTTAATATAAAATATTGAAGAATTGTCTACAAATTTGGTGATTATTAGACTGTAGATTAAAAGAATTCCAGAATAACAAATTGATAATTTTGGATAGAGTTGTGAAGAGTTAAAAATAAATAATTATACATGATTACATTGTGATATCGATTAGGTTAAAGTTATCAAGATAATTGGGACAAATATTATTAAATTGATACATGTTCATGTTAACAATATCACACCAATATTGTCATTGTTACCTGAATCATGGGAACAAAAATTATTATACTGGACACATGTTTCTAATTTCAATAATTACTCTTATATTTTACACACATTTTTGTATGTTTATTTTATGACAGTGGACATTGTTATTTACATATTCTTGCATCACTGTTACACGGATTCACTCGAGTATATGACATTAATGTTCTTGTATCACTGTCATTGATATGACACTCTTATCACCTGATCATGTTGTCAACTAACATATGATGTGTGGAACTAAGTGCCGCGTACAATTAAGTGCTACGCGGAGCAAAATGCTACACTACATATACACGTGGTAGGGGCACCTCTTAAATCCGTGGAAATCACCTCTAGAATCCATGGAGGCCACCTCTAGAATCTTACATCTCCTGAATCTCATGTTTCCTATTATGTTGTTTAATGATATAGACATTACTCATGTCCTGTTATCTTGGTATATGCTATAAGCACTGTTATTGTTTGTGATTTACTGTGGAGTTTAAATATAATAAATATAATATGGGGTTGGGAGAAATTTGATGGTTGACTAGGTCTTGTCGGGTGGATGTTTTAGGGTTCATATTAGTCCCATTGTATGAGACATAGTAGTGCTGGTACCGATTGTATATAACTCATTGAGCTTCATGTTTCCTATTTTCTGCTCTCATCCTAACGGACGACCTTGATCTTAGCAATCAAAGGCATGTTTAAGGCTGTGATTTCGGGTATGTATAGGGTACACCCACTTGACTAGAGCTTCCGATCTTTGAATTTTCAATTAACATAATAAAACAACATAAACAACGATGATGATAGGAACACTTATTATTTGATCACTTTCTCGTACGGAAAATGGTACTCGTATGTCATATCCGAATGAGTTTTATTGGGGGATGGGCTCTAGTATGGATTGCCAGTGGTGTGATACACTGAAAGAGAATGATTAAAATATCAGGCGATACTGATTGTTATTATTGTATAGTTATAGTATATTGCTGGTCACCTGCATGATATCTTGCCTGTTTCTACTATGTTAAGCTTCCTGATTACTTATTTTTCAGCATGTTACTATGCATGTATACTTTGTACTTCATGTATTCTGTATACACACATTGTTTCTGTACACAAATGGACATTATAGTATGATTTTCCTGTTTATTTCCTGTGTAAATGTGTGTGTGCGCGCGCGCGCCATGTTGTCTCCTTATTTCGATACCTTTTCTTACTGCATCTGCACGGTTGCAGACCTGGATTTGCTAGTCCATTTTATTACTTATTATTATTAGGGTATGATTTTAAAGTGTTACTCGTTATTTTAATAACATATATAAAAAGATAAATTCTTGACACACATTAATCTTACAAATTGATCTCACTATTAAAACTAACTTTTGTCTCTTACTACATGTATTATACCATTTTGCTATATTATTTATAATTGTATTATATTATACTACTCCTTTCTTCATTGTATCACTTACTAAGTGGCTTTATGAAGATCCTGAGGTTGCTTACTCAGATTCGAGTTCAGAGACTCTGTAGTATCTGATGCTTCACAAGACTCCTTCTTTCATTTTATCACTCATTAGATTTTTTTTCTGATGATCCTGAGGTTGCTTACTCAGGTTCGAGTTCAGAGACTCCGTAATATCTGATGCTTCTCAGAAAGTTAGTAGGAATACTCGTATCTTTATTATCTTATATTTGTTTCCTTATATATATATATATATATATATATATATATATATATATATATATATATATAGGGTTACTGTACCTCAGCCGGCAGGCTGAGAGAGTTTCTCAGCCGGCGGGACGTGGCTGAATATATGCCACATATTGGCCGCAGAATGTAGGGCCAAAAAAATCAAAAAAGATCCTGCCTAAACAATCGTGAAACAAATTGACAAAAATACCCCTTTTTTAATTCTAAACTGGAATAAAGTCATCATCAAATAAAATTTCAGTTGAATATATCTACAGTTACAAAATTCGTAATTTTACTACATCGAAAAATATAATTAAAAAAATTTGGATCAACATAATGTAAAATAAGAAGAAGCATTGAAAATTAAAAAAACATACCATGGTCGCAGACTTAATACAATATAACTTTCAATTTTATATGACAACTGCGACACAGTCGCAGTCACTAGTCGCAGTCATAGTATAACAAAACTTTTTTATATAACGTCTGCGACCTTAGTCGCATTCTATCGTACAGCAATGCGACCTCCTTCAGTACTGCGACCAAAGTCGCAATCTTCTTTCGCATGCCTTATGTAAAAGATTTTTTATATTTTTAAAAAGTAGATTAGCCATGCGACCCTGAGATCAGTTCGCGTACATCACATCTTATAAAAAATACTATATTAATTACACTGAATTAAATGAAAGTAATTAATATTCTTTCTACCGTGATACAACAACAGTCTAGAAAAAAGAGATGCACTAATGTTAATATCGATAAAGGAAAGATGTGCACCATACGTAATCTAAAGATATAGGCAAACGATTATAAAAAGTTAATTTGTACTTCAAGTATTAAACCTCTGGCAAAAAGAAACTCTTCGGATTCTCCAGCAATAAATCTTCAATTAAATATTTAATTTTTTTCCCACTTCCTACCATACTCAACCCTCACCTGTAACAATTATTATTACTATTCATGTTCTTCCACAATATTGACCTTTATATAATGCTTGTAACTAATATATTATCTCATACCTAAAAATTATATTTTTGCTCTTCCTTTTCAATTTGATTTCAAAAACTTCCAAAAAACAATTCATTCTTGAATCATGTCTTCCCCATCTTCTTCCTCTGAACACTTAGATTTCAACTTCAATCGTTCCCCCACCGGTCCTTTTTCTTCAGGATATTCTAGTGAATCTGATACCAGTCTGGACTTCACTTCTTTTGACTATCTCACTACATCAAATAATATATTAACTGATCCTCTTATTCATGAGGATAATGAAGTTTTCATGTGGGTTAGTGAGGAAGACATTATTCCTCTGCCACTTGACGGAGACATGCTTGATGAAAGCATGTCCTCTGATGCTGTAGGCTTGCTTTCTCGCAACGGGTCAGACGAAGAGCTTGATAGAGACGATCCATTATGGGAGTTTATCGGTGAAACAAAAAAACCTCAAAAACAGGAAGATGATGAAGAAATAAGTGATGAACAGGAAGAGCAGAAGAATGAAGACGACGAATCTGCTTATGATGGTGATAATGACGAGGATTAGGATTTCCTGATCTTCTGATATTCAACCTTATTTTGTCTTCTTTTAAAAGCTTTTAATTCTCTTTTTTTGTAAGGTCTCTTTCTCACTATATTAACTTATAAGCTCTTTTAATTACATATCAAATTGCGACTACTGTTCTTAAATACTGCGACCATAGTCGCTGTGCTACTACGCATGCAATAAGTAAAAATAATTCATACTTTATAAGCAAAACATATAAAAACATACGTAAACTGCGACTATAGAATCAGTACTTATTCACCGTTATTACATTTAACTTAGCAAAAAAAAATCATCAAGAAAAATGCAGTCGAGGGTAGTGCGACCATATTCGCAGTCCATGATCGCATACTATATGTAAAAACCAATTTAATAGTTCATAAGAGGATCAGATAACAGTCAGAAATGAAGAACAAAAAAATATAAAATAATACGTAAACTGCGATTATACTATCGCTCTCGTTAAGTACTGCGACCATAGTCGCGGTAGTGTGACCATAGTCGCAGTCCATGATCGCATACTATATGTAAAAACTAATTTAATAGTTCATAGGAGGATCAGACAACAGTCAGAAATGAAGAACAAAAAAATATAAAATAATACGTAAACTGCGATTATACTATCGCTCTCGTTAAGTACTGCGACCATAGTCGCGGTAGTGCGACCATAGTCGCAGTCCATGACCGCATACTATATGTAAAAACCAATTTAATAGTTCATAGGAGGATCAGACAACAGTCAGAAACGAAGAACAAAAAAATATAAAATAATACGTAAACTGCGATTATACTATCGCTCTCATTAAGTACTGCGACCATAGTCGCGGTAGTGCGACCATAGTCGCAGTCCATGACCGCATACTATATGTAAAAACCAATTTAATAGTTCATAGGAGGATCAGACAATAGTCAGAAATGAAGAACAAAAAATATAGAATAATACGTAAACTGCGATTATATTATCGCTCTCGTTAAGTACTGCGACCATAGTCGCAGTAGTGCGACCATAGTCGCAGTCCATGATCGCATACTATATGTAAAAACCAATTTAATAGTTCATAGGAGGATCAGACAAGAGTCAGAAATGAAGAACAAAAAATATAGAATAATACGTAAACTGCGATTATACTATCGCTCTTGTTAAGTACTGCGACCATAGTCGGGTCCTTGATCGCATTATACATTACATGCGAAAAAAAGTAAACTGCGACTATATTAAAAATCATTAAATATCAAATCAGATAAAAAAATAAAGAAGCATTCAAATTAGTTTCGTGATTTAATAAAAAAATGTTGGCAGTTTAGCCGCAGTTATAAAAGATAATTGTCACAAAAATTGAATAACGTCATAAAATATAAAAATATAATAAACTATACATATCCACTGTCTTTTACCGACAGAGTAGCTTTTCATAAGTGGTATCTAGTAATTTAACTTCTTCCTATAAGCGGACCGCAAGTTAGTGGGGTGACAAATCTTGAGCTACGTCACCGCAGGCTGACAGAGTTCTCTCAGCTGCAGGCTGATATACATTTTTCTCTCTCTCTCTCTCTATATATATATATATATCATGTTTTCATATCTATCATGATTACTGACCCTTTTGCTGGTATTCTTTTTGAGTTATTTAATCTTAAATTCATTCTTATGCTTTTATGTAATATTGAGTTAGTTATCTTATTCTTTATTGCATATTTTATTTTGATGGTTGAAGGAATCGATGGATGGGTGGCTATTATGTATATTGTTCTAAATTGTTAAATTTATTGATATGCATGTAACTTGCTTGTTATTGCTATATCATTTAGTCATGTTGAACTAGATTTTATATAAGCATAATTTCAGGAGTTTTTCCAAGATCTTCACATTTTTTTATATAAATAACTCATAGGTTTTGTCATCATCAAAAAGGGAGAGATTGTTGACCCAAGTACAATCACCATTTTTATTTTGATGATTACAAAACTCATGTTATTATGAAGTACTAATTAAAGTTCAAGTGTTTTTGAGTTTACAGGGTTCAAGAGTTAAAGTATTGTTTCATTCTTCCTCAAATAAAAGTTTCGATAATTTTGTAAAATAAAATATTAACGACGCTTAGGTTGCTTACTCAGGTTTGAGTTCAAGGACTCCGTAGTATTTGATGCTTCACAAGACTCTTTCTTTTATTTTACCACTCACTAGGTCATTTTTTAAAAACCCTGAGGTATTTTGGAGAGCGGGGCGTGACAACATGGTTTCTCCAAATGCATGAGAAAACTCCAAGTATCCTCACTGACATCCTTAGCTTCCAACTTTTCATATTTATACCACTCAACTTTCTTTACCACTTTCAATGTGGTACTAAAAAGTCTTAACTCTTTTGGTCTCATTTAACTTTTATATTCGGCCAACTTCTAACTTGAATATCTCATTCATTCGGGAATTAAACATGTGAATATACCCCGTTCATCTCCAATGAAAAGAGAACATATTTCGACCATCACCAGTATTTTTTTGGCACCGAGTCCCGCCTAAAATCTCAGCTAAAATTGACCCCAAAATTCACTTGAAATTTCTTGTTTCCCAACAACAACTACAAGCCATGGTTAAAGCTACAAGTTGTTTGAAGCTTAACAAGCTTAAAAGGAAAAAAAGACAAAAAAGAACAATGGGTAAAGTGGACGCTACAATTACAAAGAAAAAAAAAACTATTAAGAAAAAACAATTAGGAAAAAAAAAGATGTCACGTGTTTTCTTTTATTTCACGTGTGGCATGCTGCATGCAATGCAGTGCAAGCAAAAAACACAACTTGTCAAATTACGCGCGACTGGCTAGCAATTGTAGTCGGTGGTCCAAAAGCATGGTAAATTCATCAAAGATGAAAAAAATAAAAAATAAAATAGAAAGTGCCATACATAAACAGGCGTAATTTGTTCTTTTAAAACACTCTTGAATAGGAAGTAAGTGGGTTAATATGTAAACAAATAATTATAATGCAAATTTCATAAGTGAGATTTTCCTTTTTTTTCCTCATCTTAGGGGCCGTTTGTTTCGCGTAAAACTCCGTAATTCGTAAATGACTTACTACCCAGTTACAACTACAGCGTTTGTTTGGACTGTAATTCGTAAAAGACTTACGTAACTCAACTAACACTCACTTGCAACCCAGTTACCACTCACTTACAGCGCAGTTACAGTTAATTTTGTGGTCATACAAATTTGTAATATTTTTTTATATTAATATTAAAATTTTTTAATATTTAACTTTTTTAATATTTATTTGCAGTATTAAAACTTTTAAAATCACCAAATAGTTAATTTTGTGGACAACTTTTTCACTTACGACTTATACATTACGACAACCAAACACCGTAAAGTACAATACACTTTCCCACTTTACAATTTTATATTACCAACCAAACACCGTAAAATTTACATACATGTAACTCATTTACAATTGTAAAAGACTTTACCAATTACAACTATGAATTGCGGCCAGTTACGACAACCAAACAGACCCTGCAGAATAACGTATTTCAAACTTGAACTTTCTAACTTAGATTTAATTTGGGAGTCAGAATGACCAATTGTGAGGTTAATTTAGCAATATATTGTTCATGGTCACGTGTCACGAAGCCTTAAAACTAAATCAAAAGGCTTGAGTTATAAATAAAAATATGACTTGTGTGAAACGACGACATAAGCCTATTTATATTGTAGTAAAACATAGTATTTCATTTAAATCATAAAGAACAAAGATTGTAAAATAGCTTTCTTTTTAAGTCGAAACTTCCAAGAATCTACTTAACTAAGTATAATATGAAAAAACACCTAGAGGGGGGTGAATAGGTGTAAGTGCTAATTTAGAACTAAATGCAAAACTAAGTGCGCTAAATGCGGAAGCTAATGCAAATTATTGCAACACACTTAATACAATCAACAAGTGTAGCCGAATTCCCCGTGAAGGGCTTTGGACTAACTCCTCTTGATTCCCCTTGAATGGGTTGAGGTGCTATGTAAAGCTCTTGTTGATTAAGTACAAGTGAGGCACACACAAACAACCAAGTATATACAAGATATAGCAATGCGAATTATGCAAGGCACAACACATGCAAATAGATATGATATGACAATATGAATTATGCTCAACACAAGCAAATATGATATGAATGAAGTATGATGCTTTGCACAAATAAATGAGAGAGAGAGTTGAGAGGTATTGGATCAAACGCAAACACACGGATATGTTTCGAGGTTCGAGCCCCTAGCTCTACATCCCCGCCTACACCACCGTGTAGGATTTCCAATCCACTATAGGAGTACCGAACTCCTCTCTCAATGCCACCAAGGCAATACAACCACAATCCACCTCTACCGAAGAGGGATAAGGCCCGTAGCCTATACAACCAACATAATCACCTCTACCGAAGAGGGATCCAAACTCAATACCACTCCGATCAACCTCTACCAAAGAGGGATACAACAAAAGCAAGGAGGGTTTACAACTTAGAGGCTTAACCTCAAACACTTCTCTTTTTCTCTCTTTTCCACGAAACAAGGATCCTAATAGATTAGGATAGTATGATAGCTCAAGTGTGGAAACAAGGTGTTTTTGGAAACAAGCAACAAAGAAAATACTTGGGAAAACTCTTGTAAAAGATAGAGAATGAAAACCAATACAAATATCCCAAATTCCTATTTTCTTTGATTTTCCAAAAACTCAAAACAAAACAAAGATGAATCTTTTTGCTCTTGAAACTCTTTTAAAAACTTCTTTTTAAAACCAGAGAATGGGAGAAAATCAGCTCTAAAAATCTTAGTGAAAACCTCAAACAAATGGGGTATTTATAGCCCCAACAGAAAACTAGCCGTTAGGCTGATGTGGCAGCCTGACAGGCTGACGGTCGACCGGCCCAGTCGACCGCCAACGGTCAGAAATGTGACCGTTGGGCAACTACGGTCGACCGGCCCGGTCGACCCAAACAAACAGAGAGCTCTGCTCTCAGACCGGTCGACCGTCCCAAAGCTGCCAAACGTGCACAGATTTGTGCACGTCGGTCGACCGTCCCGGTCGACCGACTTCAGCTAGTCGACTTGGTCAGTTGACTTAGTCGACTAGTTGAAGCCTGGAACAGAATTCTGAATCAGAAAAATAATGTAAAATATTTTTCTAAAAATCTTTTAACACTTCTAAAAATCACCAAAAATAGTTTTATCATTTTGCATTGATATATAAACATGTGGTATAAAGTTTAGCTCAAATATCAATCAATATGAACTATTTTTGTGTTTTATCATTTTTACTAAAAATCAAAACTTGTATTTTTATCAAACTTGATTTTTCCAATAGGAAATCTGATTTTCCTAAAAACTGATGAATAGACATATCAAAATAAGTTTGTTTAAGATATGAAGCATGTATGTATATTGAACACATCTAATATACATAAAAACCATGTAAACTTGTTTTGATCAATCATTCATGAAAACCAATTCCAAAACATGAAAACGTGTGTGTTGTGCACTTGAGCATATCAACTATACTAAGCTTTACAAATGGATCTAAACACACTATCTAAACTATAGATACCTAAGTCTTCTTGATGATCTTCATCTTCAAGTTGACTTGCTCCAAAACTTCATTCATGGGCTAGGCAATGTGTGATCTTGAAGCTTTGGCCCTGGAATCATCATGAAAAGCTTCTAAACTCCTTGTTGAAGCTAATCACCAACTAATATCTTGGTTAATGATCTGAAACTTAAACTACACAAGATTATTAGTAAACATAACTACATGAGTTAATCATCATCAAAACTAGGGTGGAAGGCCTTTGGGCCAACAATCTCCCCCTTTTTGATGATGACAAAACTCATGGAGTTATATATGCATGGATTAAAGTTAAGCTTCAAAGAAGCTCCCCCTTAACTCATGCATAAACAAATAAATAAAATATATGCAATGAATGTACATAAACATGTATGCATCAATATGCATAAAACACATGTTCTAGAAGCTCTAGTTACCAATTAAATTAATAAAGCATTAACAAAAACACTAGATGCTCTAGATACCAATAAAACTTAATATATGCAAAAACAAAAGTATGCATATATAAACCACAAATTATTCTCCCCCTTTTTGTCAATCATCAACAAAGGGGTAAACAATCAAAACAATAAATGATGGGTAAAAACTCTTTCTCCCCCTTTATGTCAATCAAAACAATAAAACAATGTTCTCCCCATTTTTGTCTAAAACAAAAACAAGGTCAATAAGGGGTGACAATCAATTAAGGTACCAATTGAAAGGAAACAAATACGAAAAATATTGATACCAATTTTAAACAAAACACATGAAAAATCTTGATACCAATTGATATTAAGCATAATAAATTTTGAATGTTTAAACAAAATTTTGATACCAATTGTAAATAATTTTCATATTAAACATATGATACCAATATGAAATTTTCAATCATAAAGTAAGGGAGTGGGAAACAAATACCAATTGAAAAATCACCAATTGAAAGACAAAATTAAATTTTCTCCCCCTTTATGAAATACCAACTAAAATGATGCGTAGGCTTGAAATAAGATACCAATTGAAAACTAAATCAATTGAAATAAAGTTGAAGCTCAAGCACTAGCATAAACAAGATTTTGTGAAAAATTTATATCTTAAGCAAAAATAAAACAAGTATATGTGTATGAAATAGAATGAGTACCAATCACCAATAGATGATACCAATTGAAAATATACATACACAATAAACATATGAGTATACAAAAAGATCAAAATGATACCAATTGAAAGAGTTCAATGATACCAATTGACATAACAATAAAATCATGGTATAACTCATATAACTAATCCTCCCAATCATGATCAAGTTTAAAATGATTTTCATAGTAAAGCATACATGAACATGATCTCCCTTCCAACCGCCCTTGGATGGTAGGGGTTTTCAAAAATAGATTTGAAAAATAAGCTTTGTTTGAAAAACTCTACCAAAATGAAGAATATCGTAACTAGTTAAATGGAAAATCTTTTAAACTAGTACGAAATCCTTCAAGCTAGGAATACAACAAAATAGTTTTTCATGAAATAAGAAATCCACATGAAAATCAACACTCTAATCCAATTAAGCACAATTTTGACTCATGAAAACAAAACATGAGCAAGTAATGAAAGTGAGTGTACATATAAAGTGTGAATATCATAATCATGAAAATTTTTCATTATGCTCAATTATTCCTTAAACATTGAAAACACGAAAATCATCAAAACTTATTTAACCTTCATGGCATATGTATGTCTAATACAAACTAAAGTATACATACATATCCAAAACATAAAGAGTCCACAAATGTATATGCATGAAGGCACGTGGCTCAAAAGGATGTATATGTATAACAATAATTTGGATAAAATGGACATATACATGAAGTTAAATAAAAACACATGAGAACATGAAAAGCTAAATTTTTCATTAAAACAAATTTTATTTCAAGGTATATGTATGAGTTGTCAACACAATAAGTATACATACATATCCCTAAACACAATTGAGTCCATATATAGATTTGCATGAAAGGCAAATGACTCAAGAGGTATACATGAATATCTTAAAGTTTGGCAATACAAACATATACATGAAGTGAAAAACTCATAAAACAAATCCAAAAATGGAATACAAGTTTGAAATGTATGAATCATCAAAACTAGACTATACTAGCACATCTAATGGGTTCAAATAAGCATTCAAGCTCAAACATATATAGATTTATTTGTGGCCCACTATATGCACGAATATATAACTAGTCTTAATGAAAACTAACATCTAAACATGTAATCAACACATGAAGTATCAAAACACAATAAAAATTAATATGATAAACTTAAACATGATTATTATGCAAATCCACATGTTATTAAACCTATGATAAACATGATAGCTAAAACAAACGGTGAGAATACAAAATATGGGTCCATATAAACATGGGTGTCTCAAAATGACTAAACATGTATATCACAAGTCTAATAAGCATGGCATTTTCATATTAATCACTAAACAATAAAACATGCTATAAACAATGAATATTAAAAGCATGTAAACAATAAATGGGAGTAAAGGATTGTTACCAAAACCGAAGAAGCAACTCTCCTTGTCTCCAAAACATGGTGGTCATCTCCACCAAACTTCCCTTGAAAGTGATGCATCCATTTGATTTCCTTTTAAGCATGGAACGCATCCACTCCAAGGTGTCATCACTCTCACGTCATGTGAGAGCCCACACCTACATCAAAAACACGAGGGGTGGTCTTTGGTACCCACATCTTATTGGGTCCATGGGGGTTAGTACCTTCTCTAACCCAAACAAACTTCTTTGCTAAATTCTCAACATGTAAACGATCATAGCAAAATTTAGCAAGGTGGCCCTTACGTCCACAATGTGTACAAGTGTACACATGAGCATACATGTGAGAAGTGTGTCCGTAAGGAGCATGTGTATGCCGTGTAGGGTGTGCATGAATAGAAGGAACTTGTTTCTTTCGAAACAAAGATTCCAAGCGTGTGTGGCCCACTACACATTGGCTCAAAGTGGAGCCCAAACAATCTACACTCTTCTTAATCATGGAAATATCATTGTTAATCAAGAAGAAGTGTGGCATGCAATAGGTGAAGTGTGTGATACCACCCTAGCATGGCAAACATGTGCATCAATCTTATTTTGCAAAACTTCATTTTTCTTTAAACAAATATCTAAATCATTTGAAATAGAAATAATTTTATTTTTCAAAGCAACATTCTCTTTTAAAACAAAATCAATTTTTGAAGACAAATTTTCATTTTTCTCCAAAATAGCATGGCAATCATTTTTATTTTTCAAAAAGTTATTTTCTTTAAGTGCAAGATCAAGTTGATATTTTAATGAATCCCTCTCATTAGCAATCTCCTCTTTCTCTTGCAAAACAACATCAAGTCTAGAATGTAAACTCTTAATTTCATTAACAATTCCTAGACTTTTCTTTTTCAACAAATTATATTTTTCTATTAATTTTTCACAAACAATAGAAAGTTCTTCATTCAAAGCATGAGGATCAACATAATCATTTGAAAAACTAGCACAATCATCATTTTCTAAGTGGGTTTCCGATTGTACCTCAAGGGAGTCATTCCCTTGGACCAGTAAGCATTGAGAGTCGGATTCTCCACTAGATTCTTCCTCTTGTTGAATTTGTACTTGAAGCTCGGAGGTGGTGGTTGTTGTCAATTTGTTCCACACTACAAAAGCGGAATCAAAGTTAGAAACACACATAAAATAATCTTTAGGTAATGTGCTTCTAATGGCCTCAAGGGCTTGTGCATTGGCCCCTATATGATTGCTATCACTAAGGAAGGATTTCTTGGTAATGGCAAGGTAAACTTTATGACCTAGGGTTTATAAATAAATAAACGGTCATCCTAATCTTCCAAACATGAATGTTGGAAGGGTCAAACATAGGTGGGGTCATGAAGGCCATCAAAAACTATATGTGTGTAAACAAGCAAATGCAAATGTAGATTAGCAAGCAAATGGATCTCACTCCTAGGATGTTAAGCCTAATATCAGGAGCACTAGCTCTGATATTGTTGGCCCAAAGGCCTATCACCCTAGTTTTGATGATGATCAACTCATGAAGTTATGTTTACTAATGATCTTGTGTTTAATTAGTGACAGATTCATTATCAAGATCTTAGTAGGTGCATAGCTCAACAAAGGATAAAATGTCAAGATTTGGAGCTAGCACGGTGTGATCCAAGGAGCTTTTGGATCAAGCTTGGACCAAGTCAAGAAGATGAGAAGCCTTCAAGGGAAGACTTCAAGAAGATGAAGACTTGTGTCTAGGTATAAGATTTAGTTTTTGTTTTAGTTAAAAATGTAAAAGATAGATAGTTGGTGGATTGCTCAAGTAGATATCACACACACTCTTGAATTTGTTGTCTTTTCATAAAAGAATTTTCAGATTTAGAAAAGACTTTCATTTTGGAAAAACATAGTTTTCGGTTCTTGGTATTCAAAGTTATATATTTCAACCAAAAACCTTATTTAGAGCTTTATGACAAAAACATAGATATTTCATCTTGATTGTGTAGTGGATCATATCCATACACACTATGCCTTAAAAGTATATCTTGTTTTTGTATTTGATGAAGATTTGGAGATATATGTTTTGGAAAATATTGTTTTAGAAAAATAGTTTTTATCATGGGCCAAATATTTCTAAGTTACAAAAATAGTCCAATCTTTTATAACATGCCTTGATTTTGTGCAAGCATGTTTGTATATCAAAGTATATTGGTAAAACTATTTTTGTAGATTTTTTAGTATTTTATGGGAGTTTATATGAGCCAAAAGGACAAACTTTTTAATCCCAGAAAAATTGTTTCAGGTTTCAGCTAGTCGACTTATACTAGCTTATAAGTCGACTAACCCTGAAGTCGGTCGACCGGGTCGGCCGACGACGTGCACGGACGTGCACGTTTGATCTGGCAGTGTGCCGGGCGACCGGGGCGGTCGACCGGAATTCAGAGATTGCTCTCTGTTTTTCTGGGTCGACCGGGTCGGTCGACCGGTAGCTCCAACGGTCGGATTTTTGACCGTTGGCGGTCGACCGGGCCGGTCGACCGGCAGTTCTAACAGATCCCAACGGCTAGTTTTCTGGCAGCCTATAAATTGGGGGTCTTGTCATTGTTTTGCCACAAGATTTTGGAGACCTTTAGAGCCAGTTTTTCCCATACTTTCAGAAGAGTTATCTCCACAAAATAGAGAGCAAATATTTCCTATCTAAAGGGAAGTTTTTATAAAGAGTGTTAAAAGAGATTTCTTGAGTTTTTCACCAAAGTTTCTTTCCTTGCTTTCTCACAATCACTTGAGCTATCCATTGCCTAATCTATCCATAGGATTGTGTTGTGAGAGCTTTTGTTAGGTGATCAAAGTGTTTAGATCACCAAGATTCCATTCTTGTTCTTTGAGGAGACGGGCAAGTGTGCTCGTCGTTGTTTTGAGTTCGGGTGCGGACTCGGTTGTTTGAGGTGCGGCCTCGGCGAGCCGGTGGGCTTGCGGTGTGTACAGGACTAGAGAGTCCGAGGGCTTGTAGGTGTTGCGGCACCGAGGAGAGATCCATTGGGATCTTGCATAGTGGAAATCCTTCGTGTGTCGAAGGCGGGGATGTAGAGCAAGTGTGCTCGAACCTCGAAACATACCCTTGTGTTTGCGATTGCCATCTCTCTCTCTCTCTCTATCTCCTTTATATCTTGCATAGCTTATATTGTCTTTACATTTACATGCTTGATATATTGTGCTCATATTGTTATATACTTGCGTGGGATTGTTGCTAACACTTGTATTCAACCAAGAGAGCCAACGCGGCACCTCAACCCATTCAAGGGGAATCTAGAGGAGTTTGTCCAGAGCCCTTCACGGGGAATTCGGCAACACTCTTGGTTATACGTGGTGTTTAGTGTAAAAGATTTGATTAGGTCATAATTATTTTTAGCTTCCGCATCATTTGCATCATTTGTCATTAAGTGACCATTAGATTAGCCATCACCTATTCACCCCCCCTCTAGGTGATTTACAATTGGTATCAGAGCTTGGTACTCTGATTTGGTCTAACAACCTAGAGTAAAAGATCCTTATTTTTAGGCTAATCACATATTTTTTGTACACACACCATGGACTTCATGTCACCACCCATGTTTGACATTGTTAACATCCATATATGGAAGGTGAAGATGTCCTTATACCACAAAGCCTTAGGTTTCCATGTATATCTTGCCACTACTAATAATGCATATTGTTTAGATGGTAAGAATTTTGAGGCTAATGCAAAAGCTCTTAATGCTTTAAAGTCTACCCTAGATGATGTTTATTTATCTAGAGTTTCTAACTTTGATTCGGCTTTTGTAGTGTGGAATACCCTCATCTCCCTCGGTGAAAATGAACAATACTATGCGGGGAGCGATTCGGACGTTGGAAGCGACACCTCCAACGTGTGCTATATGGTCCAAGGGGATAACCCCCTTGAGGTAATTACCGAATCCGATGATGAGGACATGTCATATGATGAGCTCACTTCATTTTGCCAAACAATTCTTGAAAAATATGACATGCTTAAGAAAGAAAATAAAAACTTGAAAAAGAATATTGCTTGCATGCATGTAGAACAAGACTCTTTTAAATCTAACATTGCATGTTTAGAAAAAGACAACAATAATTTGAAAAAGAATTTTGATGCCATACTTAATGAAAAAGATTCATTAGAAAATAAAATGACATGCTTAGAAAAAGAAAATAAAAATTTGAAAAATGAGAATGTTTCCTTGCTTACAAAATTGAATGATTTATGTGAAGGAAACACTATTTTGAAAAAGAAAGTTGATTTGGTGGAAAAACAAAAAGAAGTTGTTTTTCAAGAGAATAAATCTTTGAAAAGAAAAATTTGTGAAAAAGAAAAGGATTTTGTTTCACAAAAGAAAAAGAAAAATGATCATATATCTCATCATGCTTTACATGCCACAACTAATGAGATTAAGAATTTGAAAAATAAAATGGAAGGTTTGAGTTCAACTTTGAACTCTTGTGCTTTTAATCATTCTAGGTTGGAGTCAATGTTTTCAAAGAAACAAACTCCACATGTTCATGCACATCATGCCCATCATGCATATGCTTATGTTGCACAACATGATCACACTCCTACACATAAGCATACTAAGGTGTACGTATGTACACATTGTGGCCGCAAAGGCCATTTAGCAAAATATTGTTATGATAGATTAGATCATTTTAATTTTGCTAAGAATAAAAGATTTTGGGTTCCTTACAACAAAGCTAACCCCCGTGGACCCTACAAGAAAATATGGGTACCAAAACCCCCACCATTTGCTTGTGATGTAGGTGAGGGCTCTCACAAAACGTGAGAAAATTGGTGCCTTGGTAGTGGATGCAAATGGACTTGATGGACACACCTTTGGAGCACCGCTATCAAGGAGGCTTTGGTGGGACAACCACCATGTTAGGAGCTTTGGAGTTGGTAACAATTTATAAACTCCTACTTTTTATGTACATGCCTTTTACATATATCATATTCATAGCATGCTCATATTTTGTGTTTTTATGTGCTTCATGTGGTAATAACATGCTTAGATGTAGTTTTTATCAAAACTTGTATTATACATGTACAAATAGTGAGCTACATTTGTTTTATATATATTTGCACTTCATGCTCATTTGTACCCACTGTATGCATATGTATAGACTAGTTTTGATGATTCTCATTTATACATGCTTTGCCAATTTCTTATGCTTTACTTCATGTATATGTATTTTTAATTCAAATCTAATAAATATACATGTATACCCGTGAGTCTCTTGCCTTCATGCAAACATTATTAATAGACTCTTTTAGATTTGGGATATGTATGTGTATTGTTAGGATTGGATTAATCATACATATACCATAAAGATTAGTGTTTTGATTTTTCGTGTTTTTGTTAAAATGTGACTTTTGATCTCTTTGAGCTTCTTTGACTATTTTCAAAAAAAAAAGCTATTTACATGATCGTTTAACACTCACACTTTTGTTAAAATTATTTTTGAGCCTTATAGACCATGAGTGCTTCAATGTTTGTGTATCTAGTTATGTTTTGTGAAAAACATAAGATTTGATATATTTGAAGGATCTTTAACTAGTTTTTCAAAAACAATTTATACTAGTTATTTATTCTTCAAATAATTTTTAAGATTATCCACATGATCCTATTTTTTTAAGATTTGATGCTTTATGATTTGAATATTAGTTTAAATGTTAGTTTTTGTCAACACTAGGATTTATACTTGTACATATCGTGGGCCACAAATAAATCTATTTATATTTGTGCTTGAATGCTTATTTGAACCCATGAAATGTGCTTGTATTGCTTGGTTTTGATGATACATACATTTTTAAACTTATATTCCCACTTTTTGGATTTGATTTATGATCATGTGTTTTTCATTTCATGTATATGTGTATTTTACCAAACTTTAAGATATACATGTATACCTCTTCAGTCATTTGCCTTTAATGCAAATCTATTTATATGGACTCAATTGTATTTAAGAGATATGTATGTATACTTATTGCGTTGTCAAAACATACATATATCTTGAAATATAAATTTTGTTTTTAATAAAAATGTGTGATGATTTAAAGGTATATTGAGATTTATTGACATTTCTTTTTGCTTTATTCCTTACTTGAAGGATTTCGTACTAGTTTTAAAATATTTTCATATTAACTAGTGCAATCTCTTCATATGGTAGAGTATATGATAAGCTTACTCGTCAATTGGTATCATTGGATATTTTCAATTGGTATCAATATGATTTTTATATACTCGTATTTTGATTGTATGTATGAATGCTTTCAAATTTAAATTATATCAATTTCTATTGGTATTATCTTTTCATACATATATGTGATCTAGTTGCTAAGCTTAATTCAACTTTCAATTGGTAATTCTTAAAGCTTATGCAATATGTTTTCAAATTTGATATCAAAATAATAAAATAAAAAAATATATATGTTGATTTGATATCTCAAAATGTGTTTTATTAAGTAAGTTCAAAATTTTAAAGAAAAATTCAAAATGTTTGATTTGTATTTCCTATATGCAAGGAGAGCTTAACATCTCTCTTACATATGGATTCATGTTGAGTATATTATAAATTGAGGAGCTTGACAACTCTTCTTTATATGATATACGTGTGTAGGGGGAGCTTCACATCTCCTCTTATGCATTACATAATATGTGTTATGTGAGTTAGGGCTTGTCATCCCTTCTTCATGTAATGCATATGTGTAGGGAAGCTAACTTAGCGTCTTCCTCTTCATGAATGTATATCGCATATAATCCTTATTGATTGATTTACCCCTTCTTGATCTCTTTGTTTTTGACAAAAAGGGGGAGAAAAATTTGTTTGATTTGATTTTACTTTGAACCCTTTGTTGATGATTGACAAAAAGGGGAAGAAGTATTTGAGTATATATGCATGTTTTCATTGCTTAAGGGGGAGTAGTATTTGTCTTCCTTGTTATTTATGCATATATGTTTTGTTTTGCAAATAGGAGAAAAAGATTTATTTTGTTTCATCTCCATCATTTGCATACATATTTATGAGCTTCATTGTCATATATTATTATTTATGTCTATGCATGAGTTAAGGGGGAGCTTCCTTGAAGCTTTACTTTAATCCATACATATATAACCTCATGAGTTTTGTCATCATCAAAAAGGGGAGATTGTTGGCCCAAAGGCCTATCACCCTAGTTTTGATGATGATCAACTCATGAAGTTATGTTTACTAATGATCTTGTGTTTAATTAGTGACAGATTCATTATCAAGATCTTAGTAGGTGCATAGCTCAACAAAGGATAAAATGTCAAGATTTGGAGTTAGCACGGTGTGATCCAAGGAGCTTTTGGATCAAGCTTGGACCAAGTCAAGAAGATGAGAAGCCTTCAAGGGAAGACTTCAAGAAGATGAAGACTTGTGTCTAGGTATAAGATTTAGTTTTTGTTTTAGTTAAAAATGTAAAGGATAGATAGTTGGTGGATTGCTCAAGTAGATATCACACACACACTCTTGAATTTGTTGTCTTTTCATAAAAGAATTTTCAGATTTAGAAAAGACTTTCATTTTGGAAAAACATAGTTTTTGGTTCTTGGTATTCAAAGTTATATATTTCAACCAAAAACCTTATTTAGAGTTTTATGACAAAAACATAGATATTTCATCTTGATTGTGTAGTGGATCATATCCATACACACTATGCCTTAAAAGTATATCCTGTTTTTGTATTTGATGAAGATTTGGAGATATATGTTTTGGAAAATATTGTTTTAGAAAAACAGTTTTTATCATGGGCCAAATATTTTCAAGTTACAAAAATAGTCCAATCTTTTATAACATGCCTTGATTTTGATACCAACTGTAACGGTCCCAGTTTTTAATAAGCAAGATTAGATCCATAAAATGTATTTATTCCCAAATCTTTTCTTTGATTCAAATTCAGAAAATTTCGGCAGCATTTCCTCTAAAATTTTACTTTTCTCCACATACAACAATAGTAATTTCGGCTCTAAGGCCTACTTATGTCCATGAAGGATTTCGGTCACATGACCTACTTATCACAAAAATAAAGAATATCTCCAAAATATACTTATGCCATGCATTCATCTTGCATAACCATCGAGGCATCCATAATCCACAAAATTTTACCAACATGATCACAATACTTTTCTTCACCAACTTCCCAAGTACACAAGTTCTAATTAAAACTATTACAAAAATTTACATATGATAGTAGCATCATAGCACCCTCAACTAGGTAATGCTAACATAAAACATAATTACATGCACATAGTGACAAAATAAGTGTTTATGAAACATATGACATCCTGCTCATGACTAATTCGTGCTACCTTATGCCCTTACCTTTATCCAAACCTGAAAGAGAAGACAAAGAAAGGAATGAGCTCGACGGCTCAGCGAGTAAATTTCATAAACACTTTATAAATGATAACAACATGATATAATACCACAACATACTTTATGAAATCTAAGGAGACCTTTTTGAAAACATATGTTAGCATTCTTTGGTCTACCTTATACACTTATGTGATGGTTCAAGATGTAGTAATAGTTTTCCTTTTATCACGTTTGATAACACAACATAATTCAAACCATAATAATTCCTAAGTTATGGTAACACAAACATCTTTTATGAACATATTTACAAGCAACAATTCATTACCACAACATTCAAAAGAGTACATGAACATTTCACCGTCTTCTCCTCCTACCGGCTCCCGCCGGCCCCTTCCTACAGTGACAAACATAAACTACTTTCATAACACCGTCTTCTCCTCCTACCGGCTCCCGCCGGCCCCTTCCTACAATGATCAACATACTTTTACACCGTCTTCTCCTCCTACCGGCTCCCGCCGGCCCTTCCTACAATTTTTAGATGGAATATCACTTTTCCCACTGTCTTCCCTCTTCCTACTCTTAATTGACAAACATAGGGATTCACCATACTAACGTATAGATCCCACAATCAATACATTCATATATATGTCAAATCAATTTATGTCATTTCATAACTTTACACAATTAGTATGTTTTGACAAGATCACATAATCACATTTTCACATATCATTCATCTATTCAATCATAACAACATATAAATTCTACAAACGACCCACACATATATTGCATGACAAAAATATTCTATGGCGTAGGTTACATAATCAACATGTTATGGCAAAATCACAAAATCGACTTGTACACATGTCGTCAATATTTTTAATCATGTTATAATACATGTATTACCATAGTAGGTAATACAAAGTAATTCATGTGGGATTACCAAGGTATTACAATTAGTGACTTAAGCATTTCACATACATAGCTTGTAACATAACTACTAAGTACCCTTACTTTCTAGTACATACCCATCACTACTCACTTTACTTATACTACTTAACTCAAATTTTTATGAACACATAACCCAATAATTTATACAACTACCTTCTAATAAAAATAATTGTGGCACCAAATCCATGTAAAATTATTTTACATGCTACTCTACATTAATCTATTTTACTTTCCCTAAAATTCCTCTTAGTCTCATACAACAATTACATGAATTAAATTCGTGAATTTAGTATATAAAGTGAGTATGTAAATTTCTCACCAAGATATGAGGATTCCCACCGCGATTTTGATCAATTCCTTCACTCAAACCCTAGTAACACAACAAGGCAAATTTTTAGTTTATGAACTACTCATCATCATGAGAGTAACTAATTGAGTGTTACTCTAATTTTACCCAATATTTAATCTCTGAAAAAAAAAACAAATAGTTGGAACAAAATTTAGAATTAGGGCTTGAGTTTTACCTTATAAAAATATCCCAAAACTGAATTTCCTCACTTCCTACGGCCAAATCGGACACCCCCCTCCCCCCACCAGGCCGTGCGTGGCCTGGCGCCGCCTTCCCGCGCGGCTGCGCGGCCGCGATGGCGCCGGCCGGCGTTGGCGCCCCCTGGCTTCGGCTGGGGGGTGCGAGAGAGAGAGAGAGAGAAAGAGAGTGAGTGAGAGAGTTGGTTTGTGAGAGAGATCTGAGAGAGATTTGAGAGGATTTAGGGTTTGATTTTGGGGGAAATTCTGAATTTTACAGAGAAGAAGAAACTTCTCTCTCTCAGATCCTTACGTAAGAGATGACTATTTTGTAAAAAGGCCCTTGATAATCTGGCTATTGCAATAGGAACTTCCCTCAAGTTTTGCCACTTGGCCAAGGCTAGGATCAAATTGATCCTAGCCTTACACCTCACCCAACCATGCTACCTAACTCATTCCACTAACTTAAGTAAATAAAAAAATTCTAAATACAATTACCTAGTATTTGATTTGGTATATACTAACATTTGGGAATACTTTAAGATATACCAACAATTTGAAATAATAAAAATACACCCCATATACTACTAATATCATAATTATTTTGGCATAAATACTTATATATATTTCCTATCTATATATACCAATTTACACCATAAATCAAAAATCAACATAACTCATAAGGATGAAATATTTATTCTTAGGTTATCCTAATTATTATAGGTATTTAATTTAACAAAGAGAAAAAAATTTTCCTATCTAACTGATGCTTAATAATTAGGAATTAATAATAAAAAAAAATGGGCTGTTACATTCTACCCCCCTTAGGGAAGCTTCGTCCCCGAAGCTCGATGTACCTTGGAAAAGTTGTGGGTAGGTAATTCGTATATCCACTTCTGATTCTCAGGTAGTCTTTACAAATTCTATTATATTGCACTCAAGCAGGGCCCAAAAATTTTCTCATTCTCCAACCCCTTCCCAATAATTGGGGAACTTGCACTGCCTACCATATCGAGCTTCGATGGTTGCATCCCAAGGTCAATAGGTAGCTGTTGTTACACCCAAACATCATTAGTGGTATATATCTCTCCCAGTTATCAACATCTAACATGCATGCTTTAACCTATCTGCTAATATCTGAATAGTCTTCTCTGATTGGCCACCAGTCTGAGAGTGTGTCACGGTACTAGGATATAATCTAATCCCCAAGGCCTTGGAAGAGCTCACCTAGACTCTTGATAAAAAGCGAGGATCTCTGCATAATACAAATGTTTCAAGTACTTCCTGTATCTGAACTATTTCTCAAATGTTCTTTATGCTCCTTGCTACTCTTGGGATAATTATTACATCAACAATTAATATGATCACAAATTGATCGGGATATGGTTGTAATATTCTTATTCATCAAGTCCATAAATGTTGCAGGGGTGATGGTTTGTCCAAATGACATTACGAGAAATTCGATCTTTCTTTCCGGAGGTAAGCGTGGTAACCCCTCCGAAACACAATTGAGGTACTCGTTCACCATAGCTATGCACCCTTTTTGTGGCAGCCTATATTGGCACAGCGGGTTAACAATCAATCTATTTCTAAAATAACATTGTACTCCATCTTTCCAAATTTTACGAGGTTCACCCATGTTTTTACTTCTCTTATCATGATCTCACTCTCCTAATAGTACATATTAGTAACCATATCCGTTCCTATAGGAGTCGATATCACAAGTAGAATTTCAATGATTTAGGTTTCATGTTTGGTTTGGATGCAACGTTGAGAAGACAAAAGAGTATGTGACACCAGGGTCAAATAATACTCGGGCAAAATGCTCCATTAAATTGATTGTACCTTTCACCACAACATTTGATGTTCGAGACTCCTGCTGAGTCAAGCATTCCTCTCCCGCCGAGCTCCAGGTTGTTGTACTGATGACTGAGTTTCCGCCGGTCGGGGTGTGTTGAACGGTCGCCTGAAAGTTCCTGCTGATCCTGAAAATGGGACAGTGCCCCCAGTTCGTCTTTCCGTCCCAAATCCCGTATTTGGGTGTCCTTGTAAGATCGGACATTCTTTCCTTATGTGACCCATTTGACCGCATGAGAAACATTGTTTGCCCAGAACACAACTGCCCGCATGGTTCAAATGGCATATGGGGCACCACGAGTTTCCTGCAACATCGGGACAGTGAGAAAGTATTGTCTGAGGTCTTCGAGGGAATCCCACTCGATGCCATGTACCTCCATTTGATCTAGAAGCCGATGCTACCGAGGACTCCGCACTTCTATTGAATCTGTGGTTTGACATATCAGGGCCAGGTGTCTCCAGATAGTGGGGGCGTTTAGAAGGGGGTAACTCCTTGCTTTTGACTTCCTGATCTTCCAATATATCCCGTTCAACTTTCAATGCTTTCTCCACCGCTTGAATATAGATTTGGAGTTGAAACGGAATTAATTTGCTTCTGATTTCAGGTTTTAGTCCCCTCACGAACCTTTTAGTTCTTTCTGATTCTTCACGTACCAGCCCTGCTGCATATCTTGACAATTGTGTAAACTTGACATCATACTGATTGACGGACATTTGTCCTTGCTTTAGCTCCTGAAATTCTAGTGCGAGTTTATCTTTAGCTACCCCCGGTATATACTTTTCGTTAAACTTCTTAACCAAAAAGTTCCAAGAAACTTTCTCCCCTAAGGAATTAGCTCCACCTTTAACCATGTCCCACCAATGTTCCGCCTCACCTTGAAACATGAAGGAGGTAAAGGACACTCTTTGATTCTCATTACATTCCATAACGGTTAGTATTTTCTCAATTCGACGAAGCCATTCTTCTGCTTGTATGGGATCAGCTTCTCCTTTAAATGCTGGCGGGTTCAGCTTCTGAAATTGTTCTAAAGCTCGATGTGGGTTGCTTTTCGTTGCCAGTCGCGCCAACCAACCTGGCATTACCTCAGGGATTTTCTGGTATTTGCTGATGTGTTCATCCTCGTGGTTATTCGGGGGATGGACACTCCCAACTGAATTTTGCGGTGGGGCATAGCCTGCAGGATCAGTGTCTGGTGGCGGAAGATTTAAGTCCATCTATCCCTAAAAGAATAATCAGTCTTTATTATCAATAATATTCACAGTACAAAGCAAGTCTTACATAACAATTATCACTTTATTCATAACTTCAAAGACATCTTGGAACCAAGACTTACATTGATATGCTTACATTCATACCAAACATATAAAAGATATATATATAAACCATATAAAAGGTTTACATTCATACTAAACATATACATAGGCATTGTTCACACACATATCTTTACAGACACATCAACCTTCCTGCCCAAAAAGTTCTAAAATAGGCGAACCATGACATCCTTTCTCAAAATATTAAACATTCCACCTTATTCAAGAATTTATATTAGAACCAATGGAACTTCCCTCCTTACTGTCATTATCAGAGTCCTCTCCTCTTAGATTTTCTTCTTCAAGATTTTCTTCGTTAGGGTCTTCTTCATCGCCCTCCTTAGGATCTTCACTTTCTATTATGATATCATCGTCATATTTTCCGTATTCATAATCATCATAAAGATTCAAGTCGTGGGCCCAGCTAGCATTCTACCAAATACCTCCAAAAGATATTCTTCCTTGGGACTCTACTTCATTACTGAGGACGGCATTAAAAGTCTCAGTCCTTGGTAGGTCTCCAATAGGGCTTTTTTTTTTTATCATCAACTGCCACATCTGTATTCTTTTATCCCATTAAGCTTGCTTCAACATCATTATCCATAGATATAAGGAAATTTTATCTTAAGGTAGTTAGGCTATTGGAAGTCAACAGATCTGCAATTTCTTATATTTTCTATCTCTCGAAGCTTGCTACTCTGAAACGTTCTTACGTTCTGAAATAACTTTGACTTGCCGGATATTTTAGCTGCCCTCTCATTCCAGTGTCCCATACCACTGGCGATCCATACAAAGGGCCCGCACCCTCAGTATGAAACATCCGAATTGGAGTATGCGGGTACTCAAATTCGAATACAAGAGAACGGTTAAATATCCCGCGCTTCTAAGTTAATCATATTTGTGAGAATCCACTACTCCTTAAAATACCCATCTTGATCATACAATCCTACATACAATTTTCTTCACACCATACCACATCAATCCTAACTTATCCTATCTACTCAATGTAACTTTACACCTAAGCCTTGGCTCTGATACCAACTGTAACGGTCCCAGTTTCTAATAAGCAAGATTAGATCCATAAAATGTATTTACTCCCAAATCTTTTCTTTGATTCAAATTCAGAAAATTTCGGCAGCATTTCCTCTAAAATTTTACTTTTCTCCACATACAACAATAGTAATTTCGGCTCTAAGGCCTACTTATGTCCATGAAGGATTTCGGTCACATGACCTACTTATCACAAAAATAAAGAATATCTCCAAAATATACTTATGCCATGCATTCATCTTGCATAACCATCGAGGCATCCATAATCCACAAAATTTTACCAACATGATCACAATACTTTTCTTCACCAACTTCCCAAGTACACAAGTTCTAATTAAAACTATTACAAAAATTTACATATGATAGTAGCATCATAGCACCCTCAACTAGGTAATGCTAACATAAAACATAATTACATGCACATAGTGACAAAATAAGTGTTTATGAAACATATGACATCCTGCTCATGACTAATTCGTGCTACCTTATGCCCTTACCTTTATCCAAACCTGAAAGAGAAGACAAAGAAAGGAATGAGCTCGACGGCTCAGCGAGTAAATTTCATAAACACTTTATAAATGATAACAACATGATATAATACCACAACATACTTTATGGAATCTAAGGAGACCTTTTTGAAAACATATGTTAGCATTCTTTGGTCTACCTTATACACTTATGTGATGGTTCAAGACGTAGTAATAGTTTTCCTTTTATCACGTTTGATAACACAACATAATTCAAACCATAATAATTCCTAAGTTATGGTAACACAAACATCTTTTATGAACATATTTACAAGCAACAATTCATTATCACAACATTCAAAAGAGTACATGAACATTTCACCGTCTTCTCCTCCTACCGGCTCCCGCCGGCCCCTTCTTACAGTGACAAACATAAACTACTTTCATAACACCGTCTTCTCCTCCTACCGGCTCCCGCCGGCCCCTTCCTACAATGATCAACATACTTTTACACCGTCTTCTCCTCCTACCGGCTCCCGCCGGCCCCTTCCTACAATTTTTAGATGGAATATCACTTTTCCCACTGTCTTCCCTCTTCCTACTCTTAATTGACAAACATAGGGATTCACCATACTAACGTATAGATCCCACAATCAATACATTCATATATATGTCAAATCAATTTATGTCATTTCATAACTTTACACAATTAGTATGTTTTGACAAGATCACATAATCACATTTTCACATATCATTCATCTATTCAATCATAACAACATATAAATTCTACAAACGACCCACACATATATTGCATGACAAAAATATTCTATGGCGTAGGTTACATAATCAACATGTTATGGCAAAATCACAAAATCGACTTGTACACATGTCGTCAATATTTTTAATCATGTTATAATACATGTATTACCATAGTAGGTAATACAAAGTAATTCATGTGGGATTATCAAGGTATTACAATTAGTGACTTAAGCATTTCACATACATAGCTTGTAACATAACTACTAAGTACCCTTACTTTCTAGTACATACCCATCACTACTCACTTTACTTATACTACTTAACTTAACACAAATTTTTATGAACACATAACCCAATAATTTATACAACTACCTTCTAATAAAAATAATTGTGGCACCAAATTCATGTAAAATTATTTTACATGCTACTCTACATTAATCTATTTTACTTTCCCTAAAATTTCTCTTAGTCTCATACAACAATTACATGAATTAAATTCGTGAATTTAGTATATAAAGTGAGTATGTAAATTTCTCACCAAGATATGAGGATTCCCACCGCGATTTTGATCAATTCCTTCACTCAAACCCTAGTAACACAGTAAGGCAAATTTTTAGTTTATGAACTACTCATCATCATGAGAGTAACTAATTGAGTGTTACTCTAATTTTACCCAATTTTTAATCTCTAAAAAAAAACAAATAGTTGGAACAAAATTTAGAATTAGGGCTTGAGTTTTACCTTATAAAAATATCCCAAAACTGAATTTCCTCACTTCCTACGGCCAAATCGGACACCCCCCTCCCCCCACCAGGCCGTGCGTGGCCTGGCGCCGCCTTCCCGCGCGGCTGCGCGGCCGCGATGGCGCCGGCCGGCGTTGGCGCCCCCTGGCTTCGGCTGGGGGGTGCGAGAGAGAGAGAGAGAGAGAAAGAGAGTGAGTGAGAGAGTTGGTTTGTGAGAGAGATCTGAGAGAGATTTGAGAGGATTTAGGGTTTGATTTTGGGGGAAATTCTGAATTTTACAGAGAAGAAGAAACTTCTCTCTCTCAGATCCTTACGTAAGAGATGACTATTTTGTAAAAAGGCCCTTGATAATCTGGCTATTGCAATAGGAACTTCCCTCAAGTTTTGCCACTTGGCCAAGGCTAGGATCAAATTGATCCTAGCCTTACACCTCACCCAACCATGCTACCTAACTCATTCCACTAACTTAAGTAAATAAAAAATTCTAAATACAATTACCTAGTATTTGATTTGGTATATACTAACATTTGGGAATACTTTAAGATATACCAACAATTTGAAATAATAAAAATACACCCCATATACTACTAATATCATAATTATTTTGGCATAAATACTTATATATATTTCCTATCTATATATACCAATTTACACCATAAATCAAAAATCAACATAACTCATAAGGATGAAATATTTATTCTTGGGTTATCCTAATTATTATAGGTATTTAATTTAACAAAGAGAAAAAATTTTTCCTATCTAACTGATGCTTAATAATTAGGAATTAATAATAAAAAAAAATGGGCTGTTACATTATAAGTCGACTAACCCTGAAGTCGGTCGACCGAGTCGGTCGACCGACGTGCACGGACGTGCACGTTTGATCTGGCAGTGTGCCGGGCGACCGGGGCGGTCGACCGGAATTCAGAGATTGCTCTCTGTTTTTCTGGGTCGACCGGGTCGGTCGACCGGTAGCTCCAACGGTCGGATTTTTGACCGTTGGCGGTCGACCGGGCCGGTCGACCGGCAGTTCTGACAGATCCCAACGGCTAGTTTTCTGGCAGCCTATAAATTGGGGTGTTGTCATTGTTTTGCCACAAGATTTTGGAGACCTTTAGAGCCAGTTTTTCCCATACTTTCAGAAGAGTTTTCTCCACAAAATAGAGAGCAAATATTTCCTATCTAAAGGGAAGTTTTTATAAAGAGTGTTAAAAGAGATTTCTTGAGTTTTTCACCAAAGTTTCTTTCCATGCTTTCTCACAATCACTTGAGCTATCCATTGCCTAATTTATCCATAGGATTGTGTTGTGAGAGCTTTTGTTAGGTGATCAAAGTGTTTAGATCACCAAGATTCCATTCTTGTTCTTTGAGGAGACGGGCAAGTGTGCTCGTCGTTGTTTTGAGTTCGGGTGCGGACTCGGTTGTTTGAGGTGCGGCCTCGGCGAGCCGGTGGGCTTGCGGTGTGTACGGGACTAGAGAGTCCGAGGGCTTGTAGGTGTTGCGGCACCGAGGAGAGATCCATTGGGATCTTGCATAGTGAAAATCTTTCGTGTGTCGAAGGCGGGGATGTAGAGCAAGTGTGCTCGAATCTCGAAACATACCCTTGTGTTTGCGATTGCCATCTCTCTCTCTCTATCTCCTTTATATCTTGCATAGCTTATATTGTCTTTATATTTACATGCTTGATATATTGTGCTCATATTGTTATATACTTGCGTGGGATTGTTGCTAACACTTGTATTCAACCAAGAGAGCCAACGCGGCACCTCAACCCATTCAAGGGGAATCTAGAGGAGTTTGTCCAGAGCCCTTCACGGGGAATTCGGCAACACTCTTGGTTATACGTGGTGTTTAGTGTAAAAGATTTGATTAGGTCATAATTGTTTTTAGCTTCCGCATCATTTGCATCATTTGCCATTAAGTGACCATTAGATTAGCCATCACCTATTCACCCCCCTCTAGGTGATTTACAGATACCAATTGAAAAAACACCTAGAGGGGGGGTGAATAGGTGTAAGTGCTAATCTAGAACTAAATGCAAAACTAAGTGCGCTAAATGCGGAAGCTAATGCAAATTATTGCAACACACTTAATACAATCAACAAGTGTAGCCGAATTTCCCGTGAAGGGCTCTGGACTAACTCCTCTTGATTCCCCTTGAATTGGTTGAGGTGCTATGTGAAGCTCTTGTTAATTAAGTACAAGTGAGGCACACACAAACAACCAAGCATATACAAGATATAGCAATGCGAATTATGTAAGGCACAACACAAGCAAATAGATATGATATGACAATATGAATTATGCTCAACACAAGCAAATATGATATGAATGAAGTATGATGCTTTGCACAAATAAATGAGAGAGAGAGTTGAGAGGTATTGGATCAAACGCAAACACACGGATATATTTCGAGGTTCGAGCCCCTAGCTCTACATCCCCGCCTACACCACCGTGTAGGATTTCCAATCCACTATAGGAGTACCGAACTCCTCTCTCAATGCCACCGAGGCAATACAACCACAATCCACCTCTACCGAAGAGGGATAAAGCCCGTAGCCAATACAACCAACACAATCACCTCTACCGAAGAGGGATCCAAACTCAATATCACTCCGATCAACCTCTACCAAAGAGGGATACAACAAAAGCAAGGAGGGTTTACAACTTAGAGGCTTAACCTCAAACACTTCTCTTTTTTCTCTCTTTTTCACGAAACAAGGATCCTAATAGATTAGGATAGTATGATAGCTCAAGTGTGGAAACAAGGTATTTTTGGAAACAAGCAACAAAGAAAATACTTGGGAAAACTCTTGTAAAAGATAGAGAATGAAAACCAATACAAATATCCCAAATTCCTATTTTCTTTGATTTTCCAAAAACCCAAAACAAAACAGAGATGAATCTTTTTGCTCTTGAAACTCTTTTAAAAACTTCTTTTTAAAACCAGAGAATGGGCTCTAAAAATCTTAGTGAAAACCTCAAACAAATGGGGTATTTATAGCCCCATCAGAAAACTAGCCGTTAGGCTGATGTGGTAGCCTGACAGGCTGACGGTCGACCGGCCCGGTCAACCGCCAACGGTCAGAAATATGACCGTTGGGCAACTATGGTCGACCGGCCCGGTCGACCCAAACAAACAGAGAGCTCTGCTCTCAGACCGGTCGACCGTCCGGGTCGACCGTCCCAAAGCTGCCAAACGTGCACAGATTTGTGCACGTCGGTCGACCGTCCCGGTCGACCGACTTCAGCTAGTCGACTTGGCCAGTTGACTTAGTCGACTGGTTGAAGCCTGGAACAGAATTCTGAATCAGAAAAATAATGTAAAATATTTTTCTAAAAATCTTTTAACACTTCTAAAAATCACCAAAAATAGTTTTATCATTTTGCATTGATATATAAACATGTGGTATAAAGTTTAGCTCAAATATCAATCAATATGAACTATTTTTTTGTTTTATCATTTTTACCAAAAACCAAAACTTGTATTTTTATCAAACTTGATTTTTCCAATAGGAAATCTGATTTTCCTAAAAACTCATGAATAGACATATAAAATAAGTTTGTTTAAGATATGAAGCATGTATGTATATTGAACACATCTAATATACATAAAAACCATGTAAACTTGTTTTGATCAATCATTCATGAAAACCAATTCCAAAACATGAAAACGTGTGTGTTGTGCACTTGAGCATATCAACTATACTAAGCTTTACAAATGGATCTAAACACACTATCTAAACTATGGATGCCTAAGTCTTCTTGATGATCTTCATCTTCAAGTTGACTTGCTCCAAAACTTCATCCATGGGTTAGGCAATGTGTGATCTTGAAGCTTTGGCCCTGGAATCATCATGAAAAGCTTCTAAACTCCTTGTTGAAGCTAATCACCAACTAATATCTTGGTTAATGATCTGAAACTTAAACTACACAAGATTATTAGTAAACATAACTACATGAGTTAATCATCATGAAAACTATGGTGGAAGGCTTTGGGCCAACATAATATACTTTACCTGCACATTAAAGTTTTGCATCTGTGACTTTTACGTGGGAAAACGGCTAGACAATGGCTCGTGTGAGTAAAATATTGCTCTTTAAAGAATGTTAGCTATGGAGTTTAAATTTCTAGTGTGCATATTGGAAGAAATAAATGTATGACCATTTGAAAAAAATTTAATTTGAGAAAACAAAAAAGACAAGATTTGATCGTTTTATTTACGCTATGCCTCTAATCAAAGGAGAACAAAATGGCATCACCTCGATATAAGTTAAGAAATGTGATTTATTACTGATAATTTGGAGAAGGAAAAATTTCTGTATGTATTATTATATATTCTTTCACCAAAGATTGCATCAATATATATAGAAGTGGAGAGAAGAATATCAGGAAAGTATACATGTCTAGATACAATGCATGTCATGTCTATATACATGTCTAGATACAATGTATCACATATATCACATGTCTGTTAACACTCTCCCTCATACTCATGGTGGATCAAACACCGATAGTTTGAAAATACGCTCATCAATCGTCTCTCATCGACGGCGGGAATGATGAAGTCATCGCTCATTGAATAGCTCTCGTTAGCGGCGGGAATAGTGAAGTCATCACCCGTCGATCGTCTCTCGTCGACGATGGGAATGGCGGGTAGAATCGGCCATGCAGAGTAGAGGCGATCACTGATAAGGAGTGTATAAAGAAGACAGAAGTAGAAGGAATTACGAGAACTTGACTACGTGAATTCTACAGTAAGGTGGCAGAGACAACGCTGGAGTAAGATGCCGTCCAGGTCGACAATAGAGGAAGATGAAGAGATGGCCGAAGGTGAAAGTGGCCCAGCGCTAGGCACACGCTATGCGAGCACGACCCATCACAGACTTGTTGATAGCGTAGAACGACAATCAGCATAGGAATAACTCTGATACCATGATAATTTGGAGAAAAGAAAATTTCAGTATGTTTTATTGCACATTCTTTCACCAAGATTATATTAATATATATAGAAGTGGAGAGAAGAATATAAGGAAAGTATACATGTCTAAATATAATGTATCACATGTCTAGATATGATGTATCACATCTATTACATGCCTATTAATAATTACCTAAAAAAATTTATCAAAGGGTTAAAGTTTTAAATTTTAAGCAATATAAGTCAATTATTTCCTCTTCTAGAGTCTTTTCAATGGATTAAGAAAAAATGGCTTACGGATCTGGTAACTTTTGATTAAAATATCATGAATGATAATTTAATAAATATCCCAATCTCTTGAACTAAAAAAAAAAAAAGAAAAATGAGGCATTAACTTTTTTCAAACTAACACTGTTTTTTTTAGGTAAATTTCAGTGAAATTTTAAGTTATAATGTAATGCATCACATTTCTTGAAAAAGAAGTGCAATACAATTATTTACCCCAAACAACCTCAAGGGTCTTCATTACAACCATCCAACAAAAAACTTTTCGTGTAATCTTAATACTATTTGCTCATCTCACTCATTTTCATAGTAGCGATGATCTAGCCGTGTTCTAATGGGGACTGAAAACTGTTGGTTTGGATCACTTTTAACAAGCAAGGGGTCAAAATCCAAATTAACAAGTATAACAAGATTATTAATTAGGTCGGATTAGGATAAGACTTCTTGAGCGTCATGACCTAAATAACAAAATTACTAATTGTATATCATATATTGTGTTCTTTTCCTTTTAATTTGTTTCGAGAAAGATATCGATCAATTCCAATTTTTTTATTTCTGTTAATTCTTTTCCGATCCAGATGTATAAATCCATGAATCTATGTGTTCATGGATTAACGAAAAATGTGCTCCAATTGCCTCTGCCTTTTTGTGTATGGTATCACCACTCTCTTTGACAGCATCTACTAATTCGAAACTTAATTTGAAAGTCAATCCGGTTGTTTTAGGGATGCTCCTAATAACCAACGAATGATAAGTGCTTTTTCTTGTGTAGATTTTATTTCACTAGGAATTTGATGAGTCGGTCCGTCTACATGCCTTGACTTTATTGCTATATTAAGAGTAACTCCATACATTGCTTGACATAAAATAGATAGCGGATTTGTTTCTGCCTTCTGTTGAGTTTTTTCAGGGCTCTGTATGACATTACCAGATATCTGATATGTTTGGTTTGATTGAATTAATAATTGGTTCGGGTTAGAGTCAAGCTCACCGGGTTGACCCGATCCGTATCCATCTCCTCTCGGGATTTCCCACTTCAATTTCCCCTTCCCTTTCCACCCGAAAGAAGAAGAAGAAGAAAACAATAAAATAATTACTGTCCGCTTCGTGGAGGCGAGACCAGGCCTCTTGCTGCCACGTCAGCTCAACCGCCTCTTTTTTCAGAGGCGTTTCCTTCCCAAATCAGAAACCCTAAATTTTCTCCGAAAAATCCAGTGTTTGTTCGTTAATCCTCATTTCGACGCCATGAACGTCTTCCGATTCGCCGGCGACATGACGCATCTCCTCAGCGTCCTTGTCCTCCTCCTCAAAATCTATGCCACCAAATCCTGTTCCGGTACCAAAACGTATTTTTAATTTTAATTTCTATACTGTTTGTTTTCATTTCATCAAACTTTTGGGTGTAGGGATTTCGCTGAAGACTCAGGAGCTGTACGCATTGGTGTTTGTGACTCGATACCTGGATCTGTTCACGACTTTCATCTCGCTTTACAACACGGCAATGAAAGTGGTGTTCATCTCGAGCTCGATGGCGATCGTTTGGTGCATGAGGCGGCATCCTGCGGTGAGGAGGAGCTACGATAAGGAGCAGGACACGTTTCGGCATTACTTTCTGATAGCTGGGAGTTTCGTGCTTGCGTTGATATTCAATGATCGATTCACTTTGAAAGAGGTATGATTTTAGTTTGAACTTGGGGGAATTTGTTCGCATTGTTTTTGTGGGTTGTTTGATTTCTGTTTGGTTGTCTTTGTTGCCATTTGCTTGGTTTTATCAATAATGAGTGTGTGAATAATCTTAAATATGCCCATTTTCAGAGAAAGCCACCAATTGGGCGATGATGAAAATTGCCATTTAAGCTGGAGGTGTTATTTTTGTTTGGAATGTGGGGCTTAGCGAGGGGACGATAAAACCTCTCAACCAATGCCAATGAATGCTACAATATATTTTTCCTTCACAATGTTGAGATGGGTGAGTGACAATGAGGTGAAGGGCAGGGTAAGAAATGACATAGGAAGTTAGAGGTAGCTGCAGTTGAGCATAAAATAAGGATAACTGGCCGAGATGGTTTGGACATGTGTTGTAAAGACTAAGAAGTGCACGGATTAGGTGGATTGAAAATATTGCAGTCAATGGAGCGACATGGATAGATGTTTATTAAATAAATAATACATACTGATGCTGATACGATAGTTTATAATCTAATAGAGGAGATGGGCTCAAGAGCACTGAATGGAGAAAAAAACAAGCCATGTAGACAACACCAACTCCAAAAATTTGTTGTTTTTATTGCTCAGAGATTGAAAGTCAGACTGATATGATAATAGTAAAGGAGAAAAAAGTTCTCGTTGGTTTTTTGACAATTCAAATTTTCCTCTTAGTATCATTGACTGTTTAATGCTGTATGTCTTACTTTCTTGCACATAACTGGTTAGAGGAAACATTCAAACAAACACTCTGATTTAGTGTTGAAAATTACATGAAAAGAATTTAACATAAAACATATATTAATTGGGCCGGATGCCTGGACCTCTGTATGGGGACCAGCCAAAAAGGAAAATACCTGAAGGGTGGACTCTTTGTCATAAGCATATGCCATGATCCAGAAATTGAGAGAAGTTTGAAGTAGCAGGTATTTACATAAAAGCTTATCCACTGCAAGGTTAAATTTAGTTGCGTGATGTAATTTGTCTTTCATTGCACAGATGCATTTTCCAAATTACTCAGATCCGTGAGCTTTACTTCAACTATGCTCGTCAATGAATTTTTTACCAATTTTAGTCACAAAAAGCTAAATGCACCAAGTGTTGTATTAATCATACTAGAAAACCTTGGAAGGAGATGGTCCTGAAGGGATATGCATCATAAACCTTTGTCTCCAATTTGCTTCATGCGAGGAAGGTTAGCCGCTGAATATTTTTTTCTTAGGCTAACTGAAGTCGGAGAGACCAGAAAGACTAGAGTGATATCACCTTTTGGGTAAGGGAATATAAAGAACACTGATATACTTATTTTAGTTGCTACAAGTTGGGGGTTTAAATAAAAGTGTAAATAGTACTGAACACCTCTATGAGTAAGCAATAGAACGTGTCAATGAGGCTATTGAATTTTCATTAGCAAAAAGGACTATTTTGTGTTAGCCCTTAAAGCTGTAAATGTATCAAAAGTTAAGTGCAAGCATAAGTCAGTAGGTTGTGCATATTTTTCTTCGTTCTCTTTTCTTATGCAGAGTTTGTATTAACAGAATGACGAAACTAAGGATTATTTGAAAGGTGGACTGGGTTTTGGAAGAAAGCTCTTGAAAATATTTTATTCCATTTAGTTGGACCAAGACAGCACTTATGTAGAGTATGCGGAGCTAAGGGTATATTGACCATTTTGCGAAGTATTAGTTATTTTTCTATCTAGGTTCCGTGGCTCCATCTCATAGGGGGAGGAGTTGTTAGATCTTATCTGTACTTTTATAGAGTTTGCAGAATTGCAGTCTTTCAATGGGTTCAGATTATGGGCCTTGTCTGGCTTGAAGATAGCAAATAAGACCGAGGATGGAGTTGAGGTTTGATTACTCAGTGAGCAAAAAGATGACTGAGATAGAATTCAAGGGAAGACAGTAAAAAAAATGGTTATGATTGTTTATTGACTCTGTCATATAAAATATTGTTCAAGAAATAAATGAATTTAAAAAATAATCAACAGTCTCATAAAGGCTAATTTTTTCTTATGGCAGACACAGTCTGTTATTATCTAAGGGTCCGTTAAAGAGATATGCCAGGCCACTAGTCACTATTTAGGTTGTGGACAAATCTGCCTATCTCATTTGTCCCTCGCTTGGGAAAGAACCATAGTGATTCGGAGAAGTAAAGTCTAGTACCATTAAAAACAGTTAATGAAAAATATTAGTGAAAATAGGCACTGACAGAAATTCATAAAAGGAAACAAGCAAACATTCGTGATGTTGGTCAGCAAAGCGTGTAAGGTAGTGTTACTTTATGTGCCTTTAATTTCTTATTACTATTTTCACACTTCATTTCCTTGATTTCTAGTCGATCTTTAAATTTTGTTTTCCTCTCCTGAGAATCTCATTGTTAAGTGGCTATTCTTGTGTTGAGAACCTGTCTTTATGTTAAGTTTGAGAAAGATGTCAATGCTTATTGCATGTTCCGCGTGCGGCTTCATCTAGCAGGATGCATTTTCTTCACTCCTCTGTTAGGTCTGTTGGCATTCGTGTCAGTAATGTACTATATCTACCTGCTTGTCCGCATAAATGATATGCATCATCCTTCAATAGAGTTCCTTGGCATGCATACTCGTGTGTTTTTTGAGCATGCATGCATTCCTGTATGTATGCACTGTGGCATGCATAGATGACTGAGCATGGTCTGTTAAACAGGAAACAGCAAAAAACGTGAAGAAATACTAATTTCTAGTACCAGAGCTGTGCAAAAAAAAAAAAAAAAAAAAAAAAAAAAAATTAGAGAAACCAAATTTAATCGAAACATAAAAGAATTGGATAGTTAGTGGATTGTGTTAAAAAACTTCACTTCTTAAAAAAAGGATGCAAAAAGAAGATAATGTAATAAACATATCATGTTTAATATATTTATCAGTTTACTGATTCACATATATACTTAGTCAACAAACATATTCTTTAATATTGCAAAATATTAAACAGTTTAACGTTTATTTTTTGCTTAATTTACGTTTGCTTGATGGATAGCACATTTTAAATAACAAATCTATGACTAGTGATATCTAAGACCAGAAGTTATAGAAAGTAAATTAATATCTCCAGTTAACTAAGATGATATTAAAAATTTATTTTAAAGAAAAATAAAAAAGATGAAAAAACAATGTTTAGATTATGTATATCATGTCTATGCATTTGCATGAACATGTTTCTAGCAAGACATTCTCAATTCTGTCCCCACTGAGAAATTGATTACCAATATCTCAGGTCTTTGATGGTCACATTTTAAATGATTTTCCTCATCATATATTGAGGCCTCTTATAGACCTATTCATCAGCTAGTCTCATATTGGTTGATTACCATTTCTGATATATCTAAATGTCAAAATTGCCAGTGTCATGAAGCAAGTTTTTTAGCCATTCCAATTAAACTTACATTTAAGTAATATAATATTTGGTTTTTTCATCTGTTTGCTTTGCATTGAAGAGGTGATCCTTTCAAGTAGTCCAACCACATAAATATTTCAGGAAGCAATGTGGTACAACGAGTGGGTGCACCCTGAAAGGCTTGTCACAGTTTACACAATCAGATTTGCGACCCTATGGCCGCGAAAGGAGAGTAAAGCACTAATGGGTTCATTATCATTGTTGTCTATTGCAGTGGGTAATTCCTAGGAAATCAGTCCAAACATCAAAATAGGGAAGTGGATGTAATCAAATCAAAGAAAAAGCCAATCACAAACATAAAGAATTACATGAAAAACCCAAAAAGAGAAAAAAATCACAAAGGAGAGAGAAGTTCCACTATGTCAATGGCGATTACAATAGGGTTCTCTGGATTTAGGTGAACGTGATCCCCTTCCAAGTTAGAAGAGATCTATTTATACAAGTCATGTCAGATAGATAAGGTTAGAAAATCCTGCTCAGTTTGAACACTTAAGTTCCTTATCTCGACAGCCGTCTGAGCTGAACACCCGGGCTTGAATCGATATAAGAGAGAGTCCATCTCTATCTGGTGGTCTGTGCTTGGTTACAGATGAGGATGAACTGCTCCCGAGAGGTAACTGCCTCGTTTTAATGAGGATTGAGCTTAAATATAGAGATCTCTGTAATCGGATCTGACTCTTCTAATAATTATCCGACCCGTTTGAAATTTGAACTGAACGAAGGTACTAGATTAGATGTTATGGAAGTTGCCACGCGTCACACATCCGTTTGAGACTAGATAGACATGTCACGGTCTTGGGCGGGTCAGAAAATGACCACTATAGATGCCCCTCTGCTCCCTTCTCTTTGGAAGAGGTCGGGGACTTACCCTCGGTGGATTATAGGTTCTTGGAGACTCCGATAGAGAGGGAGCAGGATGAAATGAGAATTTTCTGGGCCTGAACTCAAGGTGCTTATTGTCGCTTAAGGTTTGTCCTGTAGTGTGTAAGTGGCTATATAGTCTGGCAGAGCCTTAGATGTGCATCACATTCATTACAATGCCGATCAGATCACCGCCATTTGTGAGATGCTGCGTTCGAGGCAGGTTCCGTGTATTTGGAGGGACAGTGTTAATAAAGTAACCATCTCTTATGAATGCCAGCGATTTTCGAGGGAGGCATGGCGTATCTGGCGTGACGGTTCGAGTCCCTTCTTCTATGATACGTGTAGGGTTTCAAGTTGAGTGACGCTTCGTGTTCCTTTGGGATTAGGAGCCTGAGCGGTAGAAGCTTGGGCTTCTTCTCCCTATAAATAGGGTGGAACTCTTCAGGAGATATCTGAACTGCTTCCTGAAAGTTTCTTGTTGTTTTTAGTCTTTTTCTGTTTTACGAGTAGTGATGTTTCCTTCGTTCTTCATTTGATGGAGGAAGGAGAAAGAAAGGGTGCGACTTCTGTTACGCTCCTGATGTTCGGGAGTCCGTTTGTCAAGGAGTTTCAGTTCTTACGATGGGCTCGTCAAGAGGTTTCAGCTCTTGCGACGGGCCCAACAGTAGGGATGAACAAAGAAGGGAATGATCTATCTTCTGCTTGGTCTGCATGTCTGGCCTTTGGTCGGAGCAGACTGGGAGAAATTTAGGTTTGACCCTCTTTTCTTTCCTTGCAGCGAGCACGTAACAAGGAACATAAGGGTATTCGAGCCGGCTTTGGTATCAGGGGCCGATCGCCTGTGCTCTTATGGAGTGGCGCCTTCTTGTCCGTCTCTGCTTCGGAGTTACAGTCTTTGCATCAGTATCCTCCTTCGCCTTACAGACTTCGGTCTGCAACTTGGTCGCGATTCTCCTTACTGGTGGTCTTCCTAGGAGTTCTCAATACCGTCACTCATTTGATCCTGGTGGATTGTTTGCGTAGGAGTCATCACCAGGACGCAGCCGCTTTTTCGCTCATGAAGAACACATCCATGCAAAACCAAAACTTGTACTAGTATCACATTTGTTAGATGTATCCACACTTTATAAGAGGGAAAATGTAATCCAAAAACTCTGTAATACATAGAAAAAAGCAATCAATAATAGTATTGTTCAAATCTTGCCTTATTTATGATTGTGATCTCTTTACTCCTCGGGAGCTATCTTACTTTGTAGCCCTTGAAATGATTCAGTGCGTGGTCCCTTAGTGGGGCCTGCTAGGGAATTCATGGTTGAGAAGAAACCCCTGCTAGGGGCGAGCTCCCGTCTTTCAGGGGTTCCCTAGGGAGTAACCGTTAGTGCGTAAAGGTCCTATGTAGATTGTAGACTCGCTCGGGGGGCCATTAAAGTATGGACCCGCCATAGGCTGTGCTTCGAGCAGTTATCGATCAAAACTGCGCCTTTCTGGAATATCCTGAGCAGAACCGTCCTGGTGTAAAGGACCCATGTAGGTTGTAGAGTTGTTTGGGGAGCCCTCATGGTGTAAAGTGACCCATGTAGGCTATGCTCCGAGCGGTTTATCGGGTAAGACTCCGTCTCTCAGGAGTTTCCCACGGTAACCGTCAGGGTGTAGAAGGCCCATGTAGGTTGCAGGCCTGCTCGGGCAGTCATCGGGGTGTTATCCCATCGTGGACTGGACCAAAACAGCATGTGTGGGAGAGCCTCCATCTTTCAGGTGGCTCCCCGAGGGGTGTCGTCAGGGTGTAGAGGACCCGTATAGGCTGCGAGCCTGCTCAGACAGTCATTAAGGTGTAATCCCATCATAAACTGGACAAGAACAACTGGCGTGGGCGAGCCTCCATCTTTCAGTGGCTCCCTAGGGGTGCCGTCAGAGTGTAGATGACCCATATAGGCTGCGGGCTTACTCAGGCAGTCATTAGAGTATTATTCCATCATAGATTGGACCAGAACAGCTGGGGCGAACGAGCCTCCATCCTTTAGGTGGTTTCCCAAGGGGTGCCTTCAGAGTGTAGAGGACTTGTATAGGCTGCGGGCCTGCTCAGGCAAGTCATCAGGGTGTTATCCCATCATAGGCTGTACCAGAACAGCCGGCGTGGGCAAGCTTCCATCTTTCAGGTGGCTTCTCGAGGGGTGCCGTCAGGGTGTAGAGAACCCGTACAGGCTGTAGATCTGCTCGAGCGGCCATCGGGGTATCCTATTATAAGCTGGCTCCAAGGGATCGATGTGGGCAAACTTTCATCTTTTAGGAGACTTCTCAAGGGGTGCCGTTAGGGTGCAGAGGACCCATATAGGCTGTAGATCTGCTCGGGTGGCCATCAGGGTATATCCCAGGCTGGCTCCGATGGATCGATATGGCAAGCTTTCATCTTTCAAGAGACCTCCCGAGGGGTGCCATCAGGGTGTAGACCAGTGTAGGCCGTAGAGAATGTGCACTATGTTCGGGGTAGCTATCAGAGTTGGGTGAAACGCGATTAAGATGGTAGAAAATGATCTTTCATTGAATGTTACATGGCTGACACATAATATTGCTTTAAGGGAAAGGAGTTCCACTGCTTATTGAGTTGGTTCCCGCTCTGATCGACTAGGGTGTACGATCCGTTGCCTCTGCGAGCAATAATGATGTAGGGACCCTCTCAGTTGGGTCCTAGCTTTCTGTGATCCTTCTGTCACGTGCTATGAATCACGCGCGTCAGGACCAGCTCTGACTTGGAATTCCCTAGGCTTCACCTTCTTGTGGTGAGCGGATTTGCTGTTGATAGGCCGTGATGCGGATTGGGCCTGTTGACGCCTTTCCTCCGAGTGATCCAGCATCAAACGAAGTAGGACGTCATTTTGAGCTGGGACCACTCCTACCCGGAGTGTCGGTATGCTGATGTCGACTGGGATGATCGCCTTCGTCCTATATGCTAACAAAAAAGGGGTTTCTCTTGTCGGAACGCATTTGGTGGTCCTGTAGGCCCAGAGTACTCCGGGGAGTTTCTCCGTTCATTTGCCCTTTGTTTGTTCAGGCTTTTGCATAGGTTGTTGAGAATGATTCGGTTGCTAATTTCTACCTGGCCGTTGCTTTGAGGGTAACAAGGTGAAGAGAATCGATGGGCGATATTGCATCTGCCGCTGAAGCTGGCCACTTGCTTGCTACCGAAATTAGTTCCGTTTCAGAGATGATAGTGTGGGGGATCTCGTAGCGACATACTATGTTCTGCTAGAGGAACTTGACAATCTGCTGCCCGCTGACCTTGGAGAGCGGTACTGTTTCGATTCATTTGGTGAAGTAGTCGGTGGCTACCAGTAGGAAACACAGCTGAGGTTGTGCTCGAGGGAGCGGCCCGATTACGTCCAGCTCCTATTGCATGAAGGGCCACAGGCTGCGCAAGGGTGAAGGTCAGAGCTTGGCCTGTTTGATGTTGGAGCGAAAATCTGACATTGTGGGCATTGCCTCACATAATCCTTAGCGTCGTCGAACATCTTGGGTCAGTAATACCCTCGGTTGATGAAGGTGTGGGCGAGGGAGCATCCTCCCGCGTGGTTCCCACAGTCGTCGTCGTGAATTTCTTGTATCACCTTCCGAGTCTCCTCCGGACCAAGGCATCTCAGATACGAGTCAGGGTGGAGACTGGAGTAGGATTTTTTGTATAGTATGTCCCCGAGAAGTATGTACCGAGTACCAAGCGTTGGAGTTTCCTTGCCCCCGCTCTGTCGTCGAAAAGTGTCCCATCTTTCAAGTAGGCAATGATGTGGTTCATCCATCCTGGTGAGGTGTCGAGGCGTAAGACCCTCCAATTGGTTGCTGAATGCTCGGATTGGTGATGTGCTCGACGGGAATTCACGTCTGAACTGGAACTCCGTGGCTGCCCCCCCAGCTGGCAAGTTAGTCGGTGTGGTTATTTTAGGACCTGGGGATCCACTTGAAGTCGCATCGGGGAATTTTGGACTTCAACTTGAGAACGAATTGTAGGTATTCCGCATCCAAGAATCTCTTGCGACGTATTCGTCGCTAACTTGGTTGATTACCAGCGAGGAGTCCAATGAAATTTGAGCCCGGTGACCCGAGAGTGATAGCCGCTCGGAGCCCAGCTAAGACAACCTCATATTTGGCTTCGTTGTTGGATGCAGGGAAGCTTAGGGTAAAGGACTGTTCGATGATGGATCCTTCAGGGGTGGTGAGGTTCTGATGGCTGCCCCCTTACTGTCTGAAGCTCCATCAACATTCAGGATCTATCCTTCGAGTTGGTCGGCGTGCTCTGTGGTTCTCGGGGTGAAGTCAACGATGAAGTTGGCCAGAGGGCCTGGTCTTTGATCGTTGTCCTTGGCTCGTATTTGAGTCCGTAGGACCTGAGTTCTGAGGCCCATTTTGAAATTCTTCCAGTCGCTTCTAGATTTTCCATGCTCAAGAATGCTCAGTGAGGACTGTGATCGGGAATGTTTGAAAGTAGTGCTTGAGCTTCTTTGAGATGAAGAGAGCCAACACTAGCTTCTCAAGCCTTTGATATCTGGTCTGGGGGTCGTTCATGGAATGACTGACGCAGTACACAGGCTTTTGGACGCCTTCATCCTCCCGAACCAAGGCTCCGCTTACTGCTGACTCTGAGACGGTGAGATAGAGATATAACATAGCTCTCGAGGAAGGTTTCAACAGTAGGGGGTGAGTGTAACGGTCCCAAGTTTAATTACCTCAATATCCATAAATTAATTTTGGCTAACATCAGCCTACTTGTTAATCTCATTTTCATCATATAGTTTATCCCAAGGTCCATCAATAAACATATACATAAGAGTGCTTCCCTGATATAATATTCTAACACAAAATCACTTATGAGATTCGCTTCAATATACAATCTGTGATCATCCATATTTATCTCCGTTAATCAAGGTGTATCACTATCTACTGTCACTAGATCTAACTCACAGTTACTAATAACATCAGAGTTTACAAAAAGAATCACACTCTACAATAAGTACATACGTCATCTCAGGAGAACATCCTTGCAGCTATAAGTCAGACCTTCGCCTCGCCGTGACCTGAAAACATCAATCTGTGGTGGGGTGAGCTCAACAACTCAGTGAGTGAAGTCAGTCAAAATAGAGTTTGAGTTATACTACCATTGTACTTCAAGTATTATGCAATTGAGCAATGTCAAAAATCAGTTTCAATACTTATGGTTGATACTTTCTACTTATGCTTTGATACTGCAGCTTATGAATCATAGATTCTTTCTATTATCTGATACTTTATATATGTATTCTTCTGGGTACACGTGACCAATATTTCATTAACATACAATCTCAATGGTTTTATAATACTTGACCTACTCGTTAGTATCTTATAATCACCTCTCCTGTTTTCAGTTTGTAACATGTTCGTATTTCATATATAATTATGGTCATAACACAATTCTTGGAGAGCCTAATCTTACTCAGTAGATTAGTTACAGTTCAATATTGCACCTACCCTAATATACATATGACATTACACACCACTCATGATAGTATCCAATTATAATTGTGTTCATACATGAATAAATACGAGACACTCACATCCATATACTGGATGTCATAACAATCTATTTACCCGATGTCATAGACAACTATATGCATACACAAGATGCCATATATATTAACATTCTTAATTCAGATATCATAAACAATCATATCTATATACCGGATATCATAAACAATCATATACATATACTAGGTGCCATACCTATTAACATCCATAATTCGGATATCGTAAACAATCATATCCATATACCGGATATCATAAACATACATATGCATATACTAGGTATCATACCTATTAACATCCATAATTCGGATATCATAAACAATCATATCCATATACCGGATATCATGAACATACATTCAATCATACTTCAATAAAATAATATCAATACTCCCCTTCGATCACCTCCGGTTCAACCCGATCTCTTCCTCTGAAATAATAGATAACAACAATACTCCCCTTCGGTCACCTCCGGTTAAACAGGTCCCTTCCTCCAATATAATAAATAACAGCAATACTCCCCTTCTATCACTTCCGGTTAAACCGGTCCCTTCCTCCAATACAATACATAACAACAATACTCCCCTTTAATCACCTCCGGTAAAACCCAGTCCCTTCCTCCAATACAATACATGACATCAATATATACTTATGCACATTTCTTATCATAAAGGCATTCACATACATATCGATGTGTCACACAGTCAAGTTCATACGATCTCATTTCTTAATTCGTTAGTTTCGAGAAATTCTTATCATTTTTAAGAGGTACCAAATACACACATAAAGCATTCAGCTTAATGACCCCACAATATCGTACCAGTCAAGTTCTGATTCGTAGTACAAGTATTCGCTTTTCCTAATTATAATACTTATTCACCTTTTATCATTTAATTAACATTCGGGGTTCATTATCAATTTCCTCTTTTATTCTCAGGTAGACTGCCTATTGGTTACAACTTGATTTAATTCAAAATCTTCTCATTACTTCTGATACAAGTGATAGTTACACGACAATTCTAATATTTATGAATTATTACAATTTTGATATCATAATTATCCTTTATTTCAAGTAAGGACTAGTTTTAATACTTTTATTTGGTACAGCCTAAATTTATCCTAGGTTCTACTAATACTGGTGTTAATGCTACTGACTTCTATACAGCATGTTTTGTTGTTGCTTACTTCTATCTTCTAGTTCCAAACCACACAGTCAATTACTAACCAAATCATCATTTGCGTTCGCATATGAATCAAACCATACACATATATATATATATGCGTACACATGCACATATTACTTACCAATACTAGATTACTAATCTCATTGACACAATGCTCAATCTTTCGCCTGTATTACTAACTTTTAATTATTAAGGTAATTATCTAACTCTTACCGGTTAGATATAATCGGTGTCACTATAAAGATGTGACTTTCAAGCTTAATAGGGGATTCCGATGTTCTGCTAAATCAATTATAAGAATACCTAAAAGTCTCCGGTGTATAGAGTAGGCATACCAAAATACTAGTTCAATACTATCAGTATTTGTTTTGTTGATATCGAATTATCCATCATCATCGATATACTTAATGTTAAGTTGTCAGATTTACTCAATACTGACTCTAACCAGTTTTGACCAATTTAATTACTCACTTGCTACTTATACACCATCATCGGTCACCCATTATCTGATAATCATCAGACTTGTTCTTATTCAGTAGTTCTTCATTAATAATCATTAATCGCTAAAAGTACACTATCTACTTATGAGTTCTGGTTCAAAGGTTTTATTTTTTCACTTCTCATCAGGTTCGGTAATCTTAGTTATTTCTCCAATCAATTGCTTTTAGTTCCTACCGATTAACAACTTAATCGATATATAAACATGTAGCCATCAGCTGACCCTTGCTGCCTCAAGTGTGTTAGTTGATACACAAAATTACGTTATGAGCATATATATATATCATAAACACAACCAATACAAAAATAGTATTCGCAAGATCAATACTCAATATACTATATAATATTTGAGTATCCTGTGTACTTAGCTTAACAATAAGCTTTTGATGTTCAATTTATTTATCAAGCATGTCCGGTGGTATTAGGAATTCAGTTGCTCTAATTCAGTTCATTATCAATTTGTTTGATCAGTTCTATCATTATCAGTTCACGTTCATAGTTGCTAATTAGCCGAGATGTCCGGATCCCATCCGAGTTATCAATTACATATATCCCATTTAACAGAGTTTTCTATATCACGGTTATATCGAGTTACTCGGAGAAGATTTCCAATTCCATTTTCTTAGTTCAATTCTAATATCAACTTTGGATTCTGCTTATACCAGTATCAACATAACCGATTCTATAATTATCCAATCATGGTTGATGGGTCCCAAGTGATCTTTTATCTTAATTGATTTCTAACTATCTTTTATTTATAAATAAACATTCATGATCTGTAATCGATTTCCCGTTGTCACTGTTTAGTCCATTCACTGGGTATACCGGTGTTAACCAATTGCCATCTGATTTATATAATCCATAACTACACGTTTCATAACAGCTTGAATATCGTTTGCATATAATATCAATCTTCACTTAACTAACATCACTATTTTCTTACTAGTTAATACACATGCAATCACAGTGTTTAAAGGAATCAGGGGTAGACTTTACCCACTTAATAATTTTTAAGTTAAGTGACACCAATATTCATTACAGACAGACATATGGTATTAACCGATAATTTATACTTAACCATTTCTACCAGAACCCAGTACTTAATTATTCGGTTCTTATTTCTAGTAAATACTCGCAACATATATATAACACTCAGAAATTCACAAACACATAACTCATGTAGTATTTGTCGGTGTTCATCCACGCCAATACACTTACAGACGCTTAATGGTCATGTCTATACGAGTTATAAATGGTAAGACGCAACTTGATATCATACCCGTATTATGTTCACGCATAGGTATATAACACGCCTGCAATTCATTATTCGGGATATCCTATTGGATTTCGGTTCTACAACAACCATTCACTTTTATAATATTTATCACAATCATCGTAATAACATCTTTGCTCCATTAGATCAATAATTTCTTAATACTAATTATTTCTAAATTAGGAAAAATAATACTTGAGTTAGGACCTCCACTCACCGGCATTTGATAAATTCTTAAATGCCTAATATCACATACGGATATAGAGGATGTGTAGCTCTCGTTTTCACGATCACAACGGCTCAAGAATCGTCCGAATCCGACTTCGGATAGCCAATATATCGTTCGGAAAACAAAATCAATACAAAAGGTTAGATACATAATAACTGAAAATATTCAGGGGGCTGTTTGTAATTTTTCAGGGCCCCAAAATAATTACTCAATCTTACAGGGGCTAAATGAGATTTTACCTTTAAATATAAAACTGGGTCGGATCCTTAACGGGTTGGGTTTGCTTTAAACCCAAACCCGAATGGGTTTCTCATCCAACAACAGCAGCAGCATGCGCTGCTGCTCAGCGCGTCGGCCGGCCCTGCCCGGCGCCGGCTGCGCGCCGCTCCGCTGTCGGAGCTCAAGAATAGAGAGAGAGAACAAGGGAAAAAAAAAAGAAAGAAGAGGAGGGAGGAAAAGGGCTGTGACTCCACCCCCTCCGTCGCCACTTGCAGCCGGCGCCCTCGCCGGCAGCCACGCTGGCGCCGGCCTCGTGGCTGGCCGGAATCCGAGAGAGAAAAGAGAGGGGAGAGGGGAAGAGAGAGAGAGAGAGATGAGGAAAAAAAATCTCATCATCTCCTCCTTTAAAAATATCTTACCCATTCTCACCTACTCCCCATACCCCCATACCTCAATCAATCAATTTTATTTATTTATTTTTATATTTTCATTTTTCTTTTCTTTTCCTTCTTCATCTCCCCAATAAATTAATACAATCATAGTTAGGATTAAATACCAATACCCAGTAATAATACGAGTATTTCATGCAGTATATACACCCATGCATTTTCATATATTTTCATATCAATTAATCCGGTATGATTTATAAAAACTTAAATCCATTACGAATCTTCATTAAATAATTACTGAAATTATTTAACACAGAAACAAATAGTTTAATAATCATAAGAATTCACAGAAAAATATTTTTAATCCAATGAAAATATTTTAGCCCAGAGTTTACCAATCCGGGTGTTACAGTGAGACCAAGTATGTCTTCAGCCCCTGGAAACTGGAAAGTTGTCTCGCATTCCTCATTCCAGTGAAAATCTGCTCCATTTTTCTCAAGGCTTGAAAGAATGGCTTGCATTCATCTGTGGATCGGCTGATGAACCGATTGAGGGCTACAAGACGTCTGTTCAGCATCTGGACCTCCTTCATGCAGGTGGGCGACCTCATGTTAAGAATTGCATATATCTGGTCGGGATCGGCCTTGATACCCCGTCGGGTAACCATATATCCTAAGAACTTCCCGAAGGCTACTCCGATTGTACAGTTCTTGCGGTTGAGCTTCATTTTATATTGCCTAAGGATATCAAAGGCTTTGTTTAGATGTTGGAGGTGATCTGTGCGTTGTACACTTTTCACCAACATATCATCGACGTACACCTCCATGGTGTTCCCTATCAGGGCCTTGAAGACTTTGTTTACCATCTACTGGAAGGTAGCTCCTGCGTTTTTTAGTGCGAAGGGCATCACCTTGTAACCGTAGATTCCCTGACCAGTGGTGAAGGCTGTTTTGTCTTCATCTGATGGGTGCATCTTGATCTGATTATGGCCGGAATAGGCGTCCACGAAGCTAAGGAGCTCGTGTCCTGCCGTAGTCTCTACTAGTTGATTGATCCTTGGGAGGGGATAACTATCCTTTGAGTATGCTTCGTTGAGGTTTGTAAAGTCGATGCAGACTCTCCATTTCCCATTCTTTTTCTTCACGGGGACGGGATTAGAGAGCCAGTCAGGGTTAAACGTTTCTAGGATGAAGCCAGCTTGGAGTAGGCGATCAATTTCGTTGCTGATGGTGCGACTCCTTTCTTCGTTCATTCTCCTAGGCTTCTGCTTTACTGGCTTAGCGTCTGCCTGCATGGAGAGCTTGTGACAAATGTGTTAGTCCAAAGGCCCATCACTCTAGTTTGATGATGATTAACTCATGTAGTTATAGTACTAATGATCTTGTGTTCATATAGCTTCAGATTTACTATCAAGATCTTAGTAGCTGTTTAGCTTCAACAAAAGATTCGAAGTCAAGTTTTGAAGCTAGCACGTGTTGATTCAAGAGCTCGCGCATCAAGATCGCATCAAGTACTCAAGAGGAGTCTAGCTCATGGTCAAGGTTTGGACCAAGTCAAGAAGGTGAAGAAGATTTTTAAAAGAAGATTTTCAAGAAGACTTAAGTCTAGTTTTGTAAGTGTTAAGATTTTATTTTAGACAAAATGTAAAGGATAGATTAGTTGTGGATTACTCATGCTTACGCACACACAAAATTTACATGTATTTTTCATAAAATAGTTTTAGTTTTAGAAAATACCATTTTAGTTTTGAGCTTCATAATATACATCCTTATGTTTCATGATTAAATTTCATCAAAACAAGTTTATATGTGTTTTGGATTTCATCCATACATTGTTGGTTCAAATGTTTAGAAAAATTTATTTGGTGATTCTATATCATATGTTAAGTTTTGTAGCTTATTTTAGAGCTTATTGTAAAAAAACATAGATATTTCATCTTATATGTGTATTGAATCATATTCATACACATTAAGCTTCAAAATTGTTTAAAATTTCTTGTTTTTGTATTTGAAGAAGTTTTAGAAAAATCATTTTTCAAATTAAAGATTGTTTTTGAAAAATACGGATTTTTGTTTTAGGCAAAATTTCTATATCACAAAAATAGTTCAAAAAGTTTGTAATATGTGTTGATTTTCGATCACATATTTGTACTTCAATGTATTTCAAAGAATTTATTTTTGTAGATTTTATGTGATTTTATGGGAGTTTATGGGAGTTTATAAAACCAAATTTTTAATCCAAAATTATCTGCCTGGCCTTCTGGCGATCGACCGACCGGTCGACGGATCCAGAAGTCAATCGACCGGGCGGTCGACCGATGTGCACAGAAACGTGCACGGGCCTTTGGCTTGAGAGCCGGTCGACCGGACGGTCGATCGATCTGGAGAGTTCACTCTCTGAATTTGGCCCCGATCGATCGACCAGAGAGCTTTGCTCTATGGATTTGGCCTCGGTCGATCGGGCGGTCGACTGACAGGTCAATAGTAGGGTTCGGTAGACCGGGCTGTAGACCAGCAGCCCCAACGGTAAAAAATATGACCGTTGGCCGGTCGACCGGCCGGTTGACCGACAGGTCATCCTGGCTGTTGTTTGACCCCAACGGCTATATTTTGAAGTCTATTTCAAGGGGCTGTTTTGGGATGTTTAACACAAGATTTCAAGAGGGTTTCAAAGCCAATTTTTTTCATCTCCCTTAAAATTTTTCTCCACTATTTTAGGGGTAATATTTCCATATCAAAAGGAGAGTTTTTTAAGAGTATTTTTCAAAAGAGATCTATTGAGTTTTTCACCATAACTCTATCTTGTTTTTCTCACACAAACTTGAGCTTTCTATTGTCATATCTATCCTATAAGAGCTTTGTTGTGAGAGTGTTTTTAGGTGATCAAAGTGTAGAGATCACCAAGTGTTCACTTGTATTGAGGAGGCGAACTTGCGGATTCGTATTGTGACGAGTTCTTGTGGGAGTTTGGTATAGAGGTGCGGCCTCGGCAAGCTAGTGTGCTTGCGGTGTGTTGTTCTTGCGGGAACAAGAGAGGGACCGATGAGTCCAAGAGTTCTAGTGTGAACTCGTTGCAAGTGTTGCGGCACCGAGTGATCTTGCATGATCGATTCTAGTGGAAATACTTCATAGTGTTGAAGGCGGGGACGTAGAGTAAGGGTGCTCGAACCTCAGAACAATTCTCCCTTATTTGTGATTGCTCTCTCTTTTACTTGTGCTTATATATCTTGCATGCTTACATTATTTATCTCTTTATATGCTTGATATATCTTGTGTAATTGATATATGCTTGGGATTGTGTGCTCACACTTATATTCAACTAAGAGAGCCATAGTAGCACCTCAACTCTTAATTTAGAGGAATCTAGAGGAGATAGTCCTGAGCCATTCACCGGGAATTCGGCTACTCTTGTGTTATACTTTGTGTGTTAGCTTTAGTTTGCATAAATAGTTTTTAATTTCGCATCATTAGCATTAGATTAGCTAGTACACCTATTCACCCCCCTCTAGGTTTATTTTCAAAATGACATCGGGGTCAATTTCAGGCATGTCGGTGGGAGACCATACGAATACGTCTGTGTTTTTTGATAGGAATTGTTTGAATAATATCTTCTCCGGCGGGTGCAGGCTTGAGCCGATTCGGAGGGTTTGTTTGGGGTGATGTGGGTCTACCCCGAACAACTTCGGCTCTTCCTCGGTCCTGCTGTCGGGATTCTTTGACTCGATGGGTGAGTCAGGATCTGGGCTTTCGCCGAACTTTGATTGCTATTGATCAACAATCCTCTTCTGCTTCTTATCCACAGGAGAGTTTTCATTAGTGTTCGCTCGAGATGCTTTTTGTGTCTAGCCCGATCTCTTTCGGGCTACTGCAACAACTGTTCTGGCCATCACCGGGTCACCCCTTATATTGACCATTCCGGATGGTGTGGGGTACTTCAACAACTGATGATGGGTGGACGTGACTGCTCTCATCATGTGGATTCATGGCCTCTTGAGAATGGCGTTATTGGGGATTGGACGTCTAGGACACATAACTTTGTGACGACATTGAATGGATCGGCACTGACTAAAAGCTCAACCGTGTCAGGGGAACGTGTATCGTTCCCGTCGAATCCGTAGAGAAGTGACTGAGTCTGGGAGATGATCAATTTTTGGGCCAGCTCGGAAGTGTTCTCCATTCGATCTAGAGCGTGGCCATAAAAGATGTAGACGCTACTCCCCCGTCCTTAAGATCTTCTACACTTTGCAGCATCTGATATTTGTCACCACAACCAATGCGTTGCTGTGCGGAAAATGCATGAATATGAGTCTTCTTTTGAGAAAAAGACTGGCCCACTGGGAGATGTAGGAGGGCGAGTCACTATTGCTGGATGGTTGTCCCTTTGGGCTTCGCTGAAGTAGAGGGTCCTTTTCTTGGTGGTGGTGCCTTCTATCGGGGAGTTTTTTGAAGATGGTGTTTACCTTTCAGTGTTGAACGAGGGTGCTGCCAGGGTGTTTGGCTAGGGTCTCAGATTGCCTCTGCACTTTAACTTCCGAGGGCAGTCCGGGGTTGAGAATGAACTTCCGGAAGTATCCTTCGTTGATCAGGTCCTGAAGGTGCTATCGTAGGGTCTGACAGTCCACTGTGAGGTGGCCCTCTCTTCGTGGAAGGCACAATAGTCGCTAAATTCGGCCCTCTTGGGTTAGGGTGGAGGGGCCTGGCCGGACACCTGACCAAGGCTGGTCTTTGATGGCGTTGAGGATCTGATCGATTGGTACTCGGAATGGAATGAGGTCGGGCTCCACTTCGCTTCCCTTGCTAGATTTGGCAGTGCGCCTTGATGACTTGCAGACATCGGAGGAGTTGTGGCTCGGATTCTTCCTCGGGGAGAATTATGGCTTCGGCTTCTCGACCTCGGGCCCTTGTCTTGGGGGCGATTGGACGTGATCCGAATTACATCTTCTATTCAGATGTATATCTGAGCCCGGACGAGGATATCTCTCATCTTGGTGACATCATTTTTCAACAGATGTTTGTAGAAGGGGTTGGTCACTTGTAGCCCAGCAGCGACTACATCCTCGTTACAGTTGTATACCAGGACCATCTGACTCTGATAGTAAGTAACGTAGTTCTTCAGACTCTCCCCAGCTTTCATCTTGATTGTGAGGAGGTGGTTGTTGTTCCTCTGGAATTCCCTTCTAGAAGCAAGCTGGTTGTAGAGCGCGTCGGTTACTTCATGAAAGTTCCGGAGTGAATTCCTCGGGAGTGAGTAAAACTAGTGGTAGGCGACCCCCTTGAGGCTGGATGGAAACGCTCGGCAGAGAAGGTCGTCGTGAGCGTAAACTGCTATCTTGTCCTGGTACTGGCGGAGATGAAGGAGGGGGTCAGAGGTTCCCGAGTAGTGATCGAAGATCGACATAACGAACTTCCTCGGGAAACAAAGCGTGGTGATTTTCCTTGACAATGGTGAGTCGGTGGGTCTCAACCCGCTGTACTCCATCCTTTTTGGAAACTGCTGGCTCTCTTGATTGAGCTGCTTCTGGACCAGATCCGTGATGTCCTTTATGCGACGGAACTTGGTGGTTCGGGAACGCCCGGAGTTCTCGAAGTCCTCATTATCTTCGTAGGTCTCCGATCGGACGCACGTCGGACTTTCGGTGGAGTGAGCAGATTCCAGTGTTCTTATTAGCGACGGGGGAGCCCGCGCATTTCTTCCCGTAGTGGGAGAAGATTGCAACCCTTGCTGTGTCCAGATATGAGGATCTGTTTGAGCAGTCATATCTGGCGCTTCTTTTTCACGGGCAGCGATTTTGCGGAGCCGGATCATCTCCGTCTGCTAATTCTCCATCTGCTTTCGCATGGAGGAAAACATTTGGAGGAGTTGGTCGTTGTTGAGCGGAGGATCAGGTTCGGCGGTCTGCATCCCGAGTGGCAATGCAGTGCTGAAATAAGAGTTCTCAGCGTTAGAGATGTGGACGTCTGATAGGTTGGGCCGACGGTCTGCTGGCTCAGCTGCTTTTATTATCTTCCCTTTTCCTTTTGGAGCGGCATGGTCGATTGTAGTCTGGTTGACGCTCTTCCTTGACGGAGCCATCTCGGTCATGCTAGGTAGTTTAGAGGAAAGAATATGATATTAGATGGCGAGTGATCGTGAGTAAGGATAAAAAATATATCTCAATGAAAACATCAAATGTAGTGGGTAATTCCTAAGAAATCAGTCCAACACACCAAAATAAGAAAGTAGATGTAATCAAATCACAGAAAAAGCCAATCGCAAACGCAGTAAATTACGTGAAAACCCGAAGAGGAAAAAAATCACGGAGAGGGAGAGAGAAGTTCCACTATATCAATGATGATTACAATAGGGTTTTCTGAGTTCAGGTGAACGTGATCCCCTTCCACGCAGTGTTGTTAGAGGCGATCGAGGCGTGCGCCTCAGGCGCGAGGCGAAGTGAGGCGCAACAATGTGCCCCGCATGCAGATGAGGCGCGTGGGCAGTGCGAGGCGCGCCCCCAAATGCGCCTCACCTCTATGCGCTTATTGTTTGTGGGGCGGGTCGGGTTACAACTCGCCAATTTAGCGGGTAAATTCGGCCCGCTTAAGTTAGATAAGAAGTAAAAATGAAAAAAAATCAATTTTTTTACAGCAGGCGAACCCGATCTAGGGCAGAGGGGCCCCCCCGCATTTGTCGTCGTCGCCTTCATCACTATCTCCTTCGTCGCCGCCGCCAGGTAAGCACACTCTTCTCTCTACTCCAGCTTTCTCTTTCTCTCTTTCAATCCTCTCTTGATCTCTCTCTGTCTCTCTTCTCTCGCAGAGACAGAGATTTCTCATCTCTCAGAGAGAAGAGAGACAGAGAGAAATTAAGAGAAAGAGGAAGAGAGAAGAGAGAGCTAGAGAGGAGAAAGAGATCAGGAGAGAGGAAGAACGAGAGAGAAATAAAGAGAGATAGATCTGTCTCTGATGCATTTTTAGTGTAAATTTTTAGTGGATTTTTAGTATAAATATTTTAATGCATTTTTAGTGTGCATTTTTCATTATCTTGGAATACAAAAAAAGAATACATTCATAATCATGCGCCTCACTGAATACATCCATGATACATCAATACAAAGAAAAGAATATATCCATACAAAGAAGAATTCATAATACATTCATACATAGAAAAGAATACATTCATAATACATCCATATAAAAAGAAAAAATATGCGCCTCATTGAAGTGAGGCGATCGCCGCGCTTCGTGTGCGCTAGATCCTTTGCGCCTCACACTGCGCCTCGCGCCTCGATAACACTGCTTTCACGTTGGAAGGGATCTCCTATTTATACAAGTCATGTCAAATCGATAAGGCTAGAAAATCTTGCTCAGTTTGAACACTTAAGTTTCTTATCTCGATAGCCGTTTAAGCTAAACACCCCGACTTGAATCGATATAGGAGAGTCCATCTCTATCTGATGGTCTCTGCTTGGTTACAGATGAGGACAAACTGCTTCCGAGAGGTAACTGCCTCGTTTGAATGAAGATTGGGCTTAGAGATAGAGATCTCTATAACCGGATCTGACTGTTCTACTAATTACCCGACCCGTTCGAAATTTAAACTGGACGAAGGTACTGGATTAGATGTTCTGGAAGTTGTCACGCGTCGCACATCCATCTGAGGCTAGATAGATATGTCTCACGATCTTGGGCGGGTCAGAAAGTGACCACTACATCTATGAATGCAATGTGGAAATTACTGCTTCATGAGATGCAAGAATTGGGAGACCATTTTTTAGCTGAGATCTCGTTAACGATTTATAAAACCTATGATTTAAGGTTTTTGAAGCAAACCAAAACTGGTGTGATACCAATTCATATATTTTTCATTCTTACGGTGCCATTAGTAATTTTAGGTTGCTCTTGCTACAAGTTAGTCAGTCAAATACATGCTGGCCTCCCTTTGGCTTGCTGGTTGTTGACTATTTTGTTTGAAGGGCTAAAGAAGCAAACATCAATAACTGACATTCCAAAACTGATGTATAGAGTACTTACATATCATTTGATGCAGTAGTAATTGTTGGATGCCTCTGCAAGAAGAGGATAGCAAAATATATGTGCAAGCAAGCTTGTTTGCTGGTTGCTGGCTCCTTTATTTTTGAAGGACTATTGAAGAAAAGCAATCATGAGTTATGTTCTGAACAACATAGAGACAATATCAATAGTTTATTTGATAGCAGAATAGATTAGATACTGGTGTTTGATGCCATTTTTGGGTGCACAAGTGAGAGACCCTCTTTCTAATATGGAAACAATTAATGGGTGAATGAAAACAAGGATCATTCTAAGGACTTCATAATGTCTTTAGATTGTTTGTGTTGACCAAAAATTGGACAAATAAACTGTTTAACCCTTATGCCTAGTATTGTGAGGCTTGAAAACATGGAGGATCAGAACTCATCTATTAAGGTGAAAGGGCACATTTTTGTGCGTTCAAAGAATGAACCTACAGAAAGATGAGGAGGATTCCAGAACTTATAGATTAAGGCAAAACTGCATTTTTTGTGTGTTCAATTTTGAAGAAGGAACCAACAGAAAGATGGGAAGGCAGAACTGCATTTTAGTAGGTGGATGCTACACTTATGCGAATAATTAAAACTGCAGCCACATGTTTGTGTACACTGAAGGTATTCATTGGACTAATAAAAAAATTGAAGCATACGAGTTTGATTAACAAGGCTAATAATCGAGCAAATCATCAGGCCTATTGTTTCGTATTAGGTGAACTACTACACGGGGTCTATGCTTTAATTTGATGACATGCTACCAAACTTGGTCCATTGATTATCCTCGTGAGTTTGGGGTATGGTAGCAGTGCATGGCATGATTTAAATATCGTTGAACTCATTAAGATCACCTGTTTATTGCAGGATGTATGACTTCTGAAACTTCACTTATTGTACACTAGTCAAGCAGGAGAAATACCAGCCGTTGGGTGCAAACCGATCCAAGGTTTTGGATAAAGGCTTTGTTGCTATTGTTGTTGTAAGATGGTAAAAAGTTTGTATTCAGCTGCGATATGACTTATACTATGTAGTCTATCTATGTACCAGTGGGGGACATGTGTGTGAGTGTGCACATGTGACTTGCAAGGGAACAAATAATGGAAAAGAAGGTTGACCGATTATTTCTTTTTGCTCATCCTGATGATAGAGAGACAATTTCCCAAGAACTTCAGGAAGGAGATGAAGATCATGCTCACTTGAACAACAATTGGCTTTGGTGATTTTTTGGAAGTTAATTCACTAACATTGAATCCCTTTTAGTCGTTTGTGCAGTAAAAGGACTTGCAGATAAGTTATAACACGGGGAATGTGCAACAGAGCATAATGACTTTGACAAGTGTGATCACTTTTGCGAGCACGTCTTTCCAGAGGATCTATGGATAGGTGTTATCTGCATGTTAATGCTACAGGTTATGCTAATTTGTGCCTCATCTAAAGTAAAAAAAAAAAAAAAAAAAAAACCTACCTAGCTATCCTTGTTAGTGAAAAAAAGTAATTGGCAGGCTGTGATTTGCTGACGTACAGTAATTATTTGCTATGTTGCACAGACACGACAACATTGAAATGGATACGACACGCGGACACATGACATATTCTTTAAAATACACACGACACTTGTGTCTGATACGCGTGTCGGAAACGTTTCGGACACGACACGGCTTCGTGATAGGAGTGTCCGTGCTATATAGGTTATTTGCACTACCACGGTTCTTTTTATGGGTGGCAAACAAGTTAGGTTCACTTCGAGTCCCCACCCAATCATTTATGACTCAATTTCAACTTGTAATTAGATTCTCCTATCTGGACCAACCGAAAGCCATTTACCATTTACTAATGGGTTGGATCGGGGTGGTCCCATCTAGGGTTATCATTGCATCAGAATATCTAACCTCTCTTATTAATTTTTCTTCTGAGGAAGAGAACCCAAATATTGAAAAGCTAAATCGATTCACCAAAAGATGTCACTATCATGAAAAATTCAACAACTAGATATCATCACTAAATCCAAGACCAAAAAATAATTAATCAAACCCATGCAAAATTGGTATTCGAGTAGTACAAAAAGATTCAACCATCTTCACTTGTCCTCATCTTGTGCCCGTGTGAGTGTGTTTGTGCAACACAACCAATACCTCCTCATAATCATCATGGACGTCCTCTTCATCCCCTCCAATCATCATGGACGTCCTCTTCATTTTCAACCCTTCTGATCATCGTCAATCCCAGTTCACCTTTTTCATCCCTTTTCGAATGTCAATTTGTCATCAATCCTACTTCACTGGCATTAGCCCCTTCTGACTTCCCTCTGATCGGCATAAATTCCATTTCATATTCATTACCAGCTCTTTTGTATCCTCCAATCATCATCATGAAAAACAAATGTGAGGTCGAGACTTTAAGGGAGAAAGACCGTGGAGTTAGATTTTTTTTTTTTTTTTGGTGAGGGAGTAATAGACATGATGAGGTCGAGTTAATGAATCCAGGGATATGTTGGACCATGGAGGGCCTGTGGTGTAGGTAGACTTTGAGGTGGACTGAATGAAGGCAGACTCTGAGGTGGACTGGATGGAGGCAGGAGGAGAGGGGAGAGAATGGTGGTGGGATACTGTGTTCTTTAGATATCTCCTTTTCTTTTGTTTTGAGAGAGGCCAACTCCCACCTTATTCACCTGCATCAAAAAAAGAAAAAAAATCATAATCGGTTAATTCAGACATTTTGGGTTTTGTTTATCAAACCCGACTGGAACTGATATACCCATAAATTATTCGTTTCAAATATGAACAAACAGACTACTCAGGGGAACAAAACCAATTCACATGAACACTGTCAATTCGGTTCAGTCTTTCAATTAAAACAAAAAAAATTCTCACTGCTGGTTCTTATCAGTTGAAAACTGCAGCCATGAGATGTGCACGCTAAAGAGCTGGAATGGAACATCTGCACAAGATAATGCATGTCAGTCTTACTCTATGATGGTATACAGGACTCATACTAGGCAAAAACCAACCCAAAATGGGTGGAATAAGATTTTTTTCCCTTTTGTGATTATGGAATGTTCAAAGAAGCCAAGGAAATTGCACAAATGGTTGTTGTAGTATCACAAGCCATGTTCCAGTTTATTTCTTGTGTCCATAGTAGAATGAACTCAAGTAACAGATTTTCTGGTAATGCTTGCTCCTGGATTGCTATCCCTGTTTTAAATATCGGCCGAGTCGGCTGAGATATCGTCTGATATCTCCTTTTTTGCCTGTTGCCGATACGATATGGGGAAATCGTTCGCCATATCGTTTGCAGCAAAAAAATGGCCGATATTTGAAATATCAGCAGATAAATTGTCCGATATTGGCCTATAAATCGCCCGATATATCACCCGATATGAAATAACTTATTTATTGCACGCATGCGTGTAAATATACATTGTTTTTTACTGTCTTTGTAAGCATATTACATCACTTTTATTAGGTAGAAGATATCTATGACTCTAAACCAACTTTTAGTTATCAATATTCATCATATATAGTGTTTGATATGAACGCCCGATATGCGTGTGTATCCCCGATATCTCCCCTGATAGCCGGTATCCGATATGAAAACCCCCATCCGATACGATTCCGATATCGATATTTAGAACCTTGATTGCTATTTGGTTGCTGTTTATTGCATGTTTTTTTGTATATTGCTCTCTTGTTGAAACTGTATCTATTTGCCTGAACAACATATTTTTTCCTCTTTAATATCTACATAAAAGTAGTGATAATGTGTGAATCTTAATGGCCATGTCTCAACTACTTATTGGCTTTTGATATCTTAAATGTACTTATAGATGCATGAAACAATATTTAGTTGTTTTTGATACACATCAAACAATTCTTGGAGATACTAAATCTGTTTTGTTCATCAGGTTTTTTGGGCATTTTCTATATACTTGGAGGCAGTTGCAATTCTTCCTCAGTTAGTTTTGCTTCAGAGAAGTGGAAATGTGGACAATTTAACGGCCAATATGTTTTCTTTCTCGGGTATGATTTCAATATGCACACTTTTTTCTTGAACTATTTATTAATCAGTTTCTGCAGGACATATCTATAGATCTGTAAGTATAAATGAAATTATTGAGGTGTAATTAACACCCAAATCCACGCTTTAAGGAAATACTTTTAAAGAACATTTGAGTGGAACATTGTTTTTGACCTGGCAGTCTGCAAGAAACATTGCCATTGAGGTACCAAAATTTAAGAAATAGTGCAATTGGTGGGATGGGCAACAATGTCTTATTCTCATGCAGACAAGGGTGCGGCTGACACAAATTCTCAAAAATCTAGACGATAAGGGTGTCTGACATGGCAATACTCGAAAATCCATACATGAGTACATGACTAAATATGCATATTTTCTTGAATATATCATGTATGCACACATGGTGTAGTGGCGTACGTAATAAGTGCATTATGTGCACGCTAGGTCTTTTATATTGAAAGAACTTAGTATAGTAAAATGAGAAATAAAAACAATTAGTTTTTGTCAAGAGGCGGCAGAACATACTTCATCTTATAGGCGAATATAGATTTACACACTTATCAGTGTCGGATGGACACGTGTTATGGGGAACATTTGGTAGGCATAAATGCTATGCATATCTTGGTGCAAACTGCAAAATGATGTTGCGCTTTTAAAAGCCAAGGAGTTCTACTCTTTTTCTTTCTTTTTGACATGTGTGTTCTTGATTACTATCTACTAAAGAATACGAAAGAGTATATGTTTATACATATCTGGTTATATTTTTATTAGTAATATTCATGTTAAAAAATATTTGTATATAGAACTTTTGGTTCCCCCCTTTTGGGCTTGGTGCATTATGTACTCTGACCGGTTTGGTTTAGGCATTAGTATATTGGAGGTGACAGCTGGCCCGTGATAAATGTACCCTTTCCAAAATTGGTTAAAGTAGCGATACTCTATTAGAAAATTAAAGCTGATGATGTGTAGTACTTTGCAATGGTAGTTTGAGTATTAGCTATTACTGTACGCAAGGAATAATCTTTTCATGAAGTTTAAGATTCACTATCACCTCTTTTTCCTAATGATATCCTTAATGGGGACATATGTGATTGTTTTCAGAATGTCCAAATTTGTAGTGCTGACAATCGACATACTTTACTCAGTTGAAATGAAGCTTGGAATATCTGATGCTCTTTAAAGCGATTGGTTTTTATTTACATATATGCATCATTTATTCAGTTTATAACTTACCACCAATTGGTAATATGTTGCTTTAAACGCGAGACCGGCAGGTGTACTTTAAGGGGCTCTTTGGGTGTCATGAAGAGAGGAAGAAGGAAGAGGGGTGGAAGAGGTGAGGAAGAGGCGTCTACCCTCTTCCTCTTTTTTTGTTTGTTTTTGCAAAAAATGGACGAGGGAAAAACTTTTTTTCTTTTCTTCATTCTTCCATCCTGTGTTTGGCTGCATTTTGAAGAGGGAAGAGGGCCAATTGTGCTGACCCCGGTGAGCTTACCCCTCACATTCACAAAGAAAAATTTGGGAATATGGGGCATGCTCTTTGTTGTATGAATAGTCACAAACAATGAATAATTAATAATGAATACTCACAGACAAGGAATAATAACAAACGAGCTATATGAATAGTTACAAACAAGTTGTATCCAATTCAAATAACTATAAATTGTATATATTCAGAACAAATTTAAATCTATTTCACAAGAAACCTGTATCCAATTCACAGAAACTGAATATAAATCTTTCAAACTGAATATACATCTTTCAAACCATCTTTCAAACCTGAATATACATTTTTGAGAGGTCTGTGTGTGTGTTTGGGGTGTCTGAATGAGTGTGTGAGTCTGTGTTTTCGAGTGTGTCTGTGTGTTTGTGAGAGAATGTGCGTGTCGCTTTGTGTTTGTGAGTGTGTCTGTGTGTGTTTATGAGTGTTCTGGGGGGGGGGGGGGGCATCGTCTGTGTGTTTTCCGTGTGCAGATTTGTTTGTGTCTCTCTCTTTCTGTGTGTGTGTATGTTGTGAGTGTCCATGTGTGTTTGTGAGAGAGAGAGAGAGTGTGTGTGGGTTTTTTTCTGTGCATGTGTATGTCTGTTTATGTGTGTTCTCTCTCTCTCTCTCTCTCTTTTTTTTTTTTGGGGGGGGGGGGGTGTTAGGCGACATAACTGTTTGTGTGTTTTAGGAGTGTGTGCATGTGTTTGGGGTTGTGTGTGTATGGGGGGGGGGGGGGGTGTCAGTGTGTGTGTCTGTGCATGTCTCTGTGTGAGTGTGTGCATGTGCGTGTGTATAGTTTTTTTGACCTTGTGTGTAGGGGGTGGGGGGGGGGGGGGGGGGGGGGTTTCTATGCATGCGCGTGTCTCTGTATATGTATGTGTGCATGTGTGTTGGGGGTGTGCGTGTTTGTGTGTGTATATGGCGGGTGTTTTTCTGTGTCTGCTTGTGTGCGCGTGTTTTTTGTGCATGTGTGTGTATGGGTGTATGTGTTTTTCTATGCATGTGTGTGTGTCTGTGAGAGAGAGAGAGTGTGTGTGTGTAAGAGTGTGCGTGGGGATTAATACAAAGAAGTAAGAATACACTTACATAATATTACCTTTCGTCGTTGAATGAGATGATGTTGTGGGTACTCCTTCAACGCTGATCCCACTTGACTGAGTATATGCAGAGTTGTGCTTGGGTGACGTAGGGCTCAGAATAGGCGCTGGATCATAATAAATGCAGTGCAGTATAAAAAGTGAATTGCATAGGTTGCCTCTATAACCCCTAGGAGTGGTTGCCACTGTTGGCCTCCATTACTCAAAGGGGGTTGCAACTTATCAAATCTAGCTCCCAATACATACAACATCATTTGATAAAACAAATACAGTCACTACGGATTAAACACCATATCATCACTACTCGTTTCTATTCCTCGCTCACATTTGTAAAAGCAATGGAGTAATCATAAGGAAATTAAGTTATGAAGTAACATTGCAAGTTGCTCTTAATAGTCACGAAATGTGTCTCTCAAGCTTCCACCATTGCGCAACATTCTAGCAAGATTGAAGAATGGACCTCTAACCATTCTAAGATAGTCGTATGTGTGTTCTCCCTCCAAAGAATAATCGGTGCAAGCATGCTTCGCACATAGGTTCCTCACAAGACTCGACTCTCGAGAGAGGCTCATCTCTTCAATTAAATAGAATGTACCATACCTCAACAGCCATTGTAGTTGCGTACGAAGAAATGGCTGCTATAGTTCAGACAACCCATCAATTAGATCCATTTTTGTGATGTCAGAAATGAACAATATTTATTATTATTTTTAATCTTTTAATTTTCCAACTAATATTTATCTACATATCTAATAATCTCTAATATAGATTTTATTCAAATATAAACTACAGTACTATCATCAGTTATAATCATAAACCACACATATAAATTACAACTATTAACAAAATTAATTTTTAATTATTTATAACAGGTTAAGAATAAGATCATTTTTTAGCAGTTCAATGTAGCTAGGGTAAACAATTATACTTCCGTATAAGGATGGAGCAAAGGGCCTCAGATCGAAGTAGGGACAAGAGAAGAGCACTAGGGCTACAACTACCAGATCGGGCCCAAGATGGAGCAAGCCGAGTGGATCCGAGCAACAGGGACCAAACGGAACTAGATCGGGGCCTAAATGGACCAAGGCGAGTGGGTCTGACCAAAAGGGACCAGAGCAAAGCAGAGCTGGGCCTAGATAGAGCAAGGTGAATGGATCCAACCAACAGGGACCAAAGCGGACCACTCTTCGACTGTTGAGAGCTGATCGGGGCAAAGAGGGTTGTCATCAAAGAGATCGGAGTAGCAGGGACATAATTGAACAACCTTTCACCGCAACAACCAGATTGGGGCCCAGAAGAAGCAAGGCGAGGGGATTCGAGCAACAGGGACCTAATCGAACCAACGATCGGCCTGTGAGAGGTGACCGGGGCCAAGAGCGAACTCGTCGAAGAGATTGGAGGAGTAGGGACCACGGCAAACAGATCGGAGCAACATGGAGGTAAGGGGAACAGATCCGAGCAGCAAGGACGCGAGACTGCGAGAGGTGGCGGGAGAAAGTGGTGGGGGAAGGGCGGTGATGAGAGCTGAGGGATATCTCTCTCTGTCAACATTACAAAAGGAAGAGGATTAAAAATAAAATTAAACTGTGTAGATCCCCATGCTCCTCTCCCTCTTCAGTACAAAATTGGGCTGAATAGAGAGTGACCTCACTTCCTCTAGCTCAACGCCAGCTCAATGTTGAGCCGGAGGAAGAGGGCCTCTTCCACCCCAATCCAAACACCAGAGGATGGAAAAGGCTCTCTTCCATCTCTCTTCCCTCTCTTCATGACATCCAAACAACCCTAAATGTGTTGCTTGTTGATTTACGCGGTAACTCCAGGCGTGATGCCCTGGAGCTTTTTATCGTTTTGGTAGGTGACTAGGTCCTGTTTACCCGTAAGGAGTCATTCTTGCTTTGACATTTAACTAAATTAGGTTTAGGACTTTATTTCTAGCCCCGAGGCATTGCATTATAAAATATCCACCCTGTTTATGTCTAGTCTCCAACTGTAAGTACATGTTGAACTTTAAACAGCAGTGTTAATTACCAATCTTTTTTATTGTCCTGCTTCCCTCTTGACAGTTTTTCGTGTGACATCAGTGTAGACCTTCATAGATCTGTGTAAACTAAATGGTATGGCTCAACAGGCTAACATCTTAGTAGCACACCATCTTGCAAACTACCGAGTTCAGCTTTGATGGAACTTGTAATTTCCCAGAAAAGGATTTTGGGTGCATATTGTCAAGAAAGTTAACACGTTGTTTTCCACTTGATTCTTGAATAATAGAAAAAAAGACGTTCAACTACCAATTTATCTACCTTTCCAACTAAACGGTTCAGCCCTTGCACTATGCCGAATTAGGTAAAAGAGTGTGCTTGTAGCAAAAATACCTAGTTTTATTTTTTGGTGGTTGAAAAAAAAATTTGTATCTTGCTGATTGCCTTGTATCATCTCTTCTGCATCAGAACCTTTGATCAAACTCAAATATGCATACTACAGAACAATATTCACTCCCTTTTCATGGCACTCTTTTTAATAGGTCTGTTCTTGTTCATATATTTGTATTTATTGCAATTCTTACAGGGCTTATCGTACATTTTATATCCTGAACTGGATCTATCGCTACTTCATGGAGGCGCATTACAGTCGGTGGATACGTAAGTAGACGCATTAGCGAAAGCTGAATTCGCCTTTTGCTTAAAGGAAACATGACCTAGTTTGTTCTTTTTTACAGCTTGGATAGCCGGTCTTGTCCAGACAGCTCTCTATGCTGATTTCTTCTATTACTACTTTATGAGGTTAGATATCTGATTCTAGCAAAATCCTGTTGTTTAATTAATTTCCAGGGACTTCATTGGAGCAATCACTCATCTACATTGTTTGTTTGCTTACAGCTGGAAAAACAATTCGAAGCTTCAACTACCAGCTTGAGCTGGATGACC
>JAVJIF010015442.1:0-122832 GCA_038442645.1 Agave tequilana | reverse complement strand
TCGCTTATCCGAGATGATCCACTTCGGGGAAAGCGGACGTCACCTGTAAGGTCGCGGATCCTTCCATTGCCAATTTTCATCAAAGAAGATCCAACCTGCTGGTGGCGATCAGATCTTCGCCAGTTTTGATCAAAGAAGGTCCAGCTTCCTGGTGGCACAATCTGTCATTATGCGAAGGATTGCGGCCTTGTCCTGGTGGCACCATCTGTTCTGCGAAGGATTACAGCCTTGTGCAGGAGGAAGGCCTTTCGTGTCCAGTTGGTTTAGCTTGGAAGTAGATAGGACCACTTGTATGCCTTTTCGAGCAAATGACTCTGTTGTATGAGACACACCTTGATGTAGTATCAATGTACTTTCCTTTTAAATCAATGAAAGTTTCATTTTCTGCTCATCTGATTTTTTGCTTTGCCTTTATTCTGAATTGACTCAGCGAGAGTTAGACTTCATACGAAGTTAAAGACAGAATCCTTTCTGAATCAGGGACACGCTTCCAGCGAAATTAGCATTTTCGCAAAGTTCGGACTGTGCTTTTGGCGGAGCTATGGCAAGCTTTTCGGTGAAGTTAACGATACGTCGCGTGAAGTCCGCACTTGACTTGTGGCGAAGTTAGCCCTTAATGGGGCTGAATCAGCGCTTCTCGGGAAGGCTTTAGGTGCCGTTTCAAATTAATTTGAAACGACAGCCTGTACTCTTTTCGAGGCGTCGTTTCAGGCGATCATCGGCCTATAAAAGCCCGATCGGCTGAGAGAGAAAGTCATCACTTCTCTTTGAATTTTTCAGAGCACTTGACTCTTCTTCTTCTTTCTTCTTCATTCAAGAGTTTAAGAACTTCCACAGTTCTTCAATGGCTCCCAAGAGATGAGCGGGAAAAGAGGTGGCAACTTCTGCAGCGGAGGGTCCTTCTCCTCCTCCGATCATCGAACGACCAATCGCCGGTAGGGAACTTTCCCTTTCGATTAGAGACTGTCGTCTCTCTCTTAAAGCCGATGTCTTGCTGTCTTTGGATGAACCCAAGAAATGATCAATTACAATCTGTTATTCTTAGGGAATTTAGTTCCCTGAATTTCCCTTGCTTTCTTGAACGGGAACCCAAGGACTGAAGAGTTCTTCTTTAAGCTTTCCAGGCGAAGCTATCCCTTAGGCTGTTTTCATCCTGTTGAATAACAGGATGCGAAGCTGTCCTTTCAAACGTGACTGAAAAGGACCTTAATGCGCTTGAAATGATTTTTTGACCATAATATCCTTCTGACGAAGTTAGTCCTCAGGGCTGTATCGCATTCTGTTTAAGCTTCTGAAGCGAAGCTAACACTTGGATATTTCCTTGTATCTGGCTTTTGTTGCGAAGTGCGGAATTAACTGCAACTGCGAGGCTAAACTTTGGGGCGAGGCTATCGTCATGCTAGCTTCGCTCGGAGAGCGAGGCTATGCCTAAAGGGAAATTGTGTTTTTGTTTAGGCCTCTGCTTGGCTGATGAACTAATCATAGTTTCTCTTTGTTCCTGCAGTGCACTACACTCCTGGTCCTTTGAACAGTCTATTTGGGATGACCAGGAGATTGGACGGCAATGTCAGCCTGCAATTCCAAGGGCAGGCTTCTCTGTTTAGTGAGCGGAGCTATCTCGTTCGAGACACGCTTATTTATGGTGGGGATCAACGCACCACGAGGGGCATTCTGACTACGGCTCCCCTTGAAGATTTTGACCGTCGAACCTATAGGAAGCCCGACTTCATGTTCGGGGACGCCGCGCCAGACCCTGATCGCCAGCTGCTGGCTGGGGAGGGGTAATGGATTTTCCAGTTGGATGACGAGAAGTTCTACCTTTCGTCTAGCAAGCGGCATTTTTCTTTGTCTTTCTTTAAATGCGTGACGCAGGCTCGGAAGATGTCATGGGAAGTGAGTCGGAGTACCGAATCCGTCCACGTAGGGAAATTGATGCTTCATTCTCCTGGTTATGCAAGAGCAGGGCCTCCTCGTTGCATAAGGGCCTGCATCCTGGGAATGTATTGCGAGAGATCCCAGTGGGAGAAAAATCTTGCAGTGGCGCAAACTTTGGCAATCAATTCTTTAAAGTTTATGGGAATTACCCAGCCACCGATTTTAGAACTCCAGGCTAGATTAACCCTCCGAAGGCATGGTGGAGGGATTTAAACTGTATACATCCTTGCTCATTTCGAGGAGGATCTGGAGAGGCTGAACCTTCATGAGGCCGTCAGGGCGACCTGCTACGGCATTCAGATGAGCGTAGCGTGCTTCTACGCCATCCTCGAGTTGTACTGCCCGGCTACAGGGACTTTCTTCACCCCTATTGGCGAACTGGGTATGGCTCTGCATGAGATGTGGGAAGTCTCTGCTCTGCCCTTGGGATCTTTCCTATATGAAGAATACTTCCCATGTGAGGCGGAATTGGCACTTCTGGAGAAGCAGAAGCCCGCCTTGTTTGAGACCTACCGGGAGTTGATGTGCCATTTGTACATTTGCTCCAGCATGCATGGAAGCAGTAAGGGAACTTCATGCAGCTTGAAGAGCTGGGGAGATTATTTGTTCCCAGATATGGGGAACACTCCCAAGGTAGCTCATTGTGGAGTCGCTGACGAAGACATCTTTAGCCGGATGCAAAAGCATTCTCAAGGGGATCTAATTGTGGAAGAAGCTGACGGTCCCTATGAAAAAGGCGATGTTCTTTGGAGTTTCCATTACCAGGCTCGTCGGCCGATGTCCCGGAAGGCACTGCTGGCTGGCTTCTTGACAGTCTGGCTGAAGCGGTGCGTGGTGCCGTCTTCTTTGGGCGACGTCATCATCCGAATGTCCTGTTGCCTGCTGTTCGTCTAGTCCATGGCCGTTCTCTGGGACTTCTTCCGGCCATGGTGTGCTGTATCCAGAGAGGCCTTCGCGCCTTAACGGAGGCTTTTTGCAGGCCGCCAATGACGAAGCGTGGAAAGGGGACCATTTCGCCCCGCGACGGACCCAATCCCAGGATAGGTCTGCCGTATACTTATTTAATGGCGTGGTTCGCCCTGCACTGTCCCTCTTTGATTGAAGCTGGAGAGGACCCCCCTGAAGGTGTTCGAATGGCGCTTCTCCACCAATTCGAAGGATGTTCCTGGCAAAAGACTTACGTGGCTGAGGCCCGTAAATTGGTGCGTCGCTATGACGTCTATAGTCTTTTCCGCTGCTTCCCTCATATTCGGGATGCAGGCTATGATGGGGAGTTCAAAGACGCAGGGGAAGGGCAGTCATCGCTGAGCTGGGGAATCTTTGAGTGGCTGGTCAGCATTCGGCTCTCACATTTATTATACCGAAGCGGGAATACCTGCTACTTGGAGCCTTATGTTCCAAGTCGGTTTGCTCGACAGTTTGGATATGACCAACTGTACGTGGGCAAACCCAAATCTCAATCTGGCTTTCATGGGGAGCCTCATTGATGGAGCCCGTGCCTGGCGATTCTTCATTGCACGCTGTACCGAGGCGCGCCTGTGTATGCCGTTGAGGACTACTAACCTTCTAATGACCCTGAGCTTCTGCCAGTGGTATGCAACTTCCAACTCCACAGCCCTCGGATTCACTGTTAACAATTCTGGTGTGAAGTTAATTTCTCAGCGGCTAAAGCGGAAGGTCTCTCTGAGAAAAGGGAAGGTAAGAGGGTTCGTGTCCCGGGCATAGAAGAATTCGTTGCTGTCATGACAGCGAAGCCTCGGATGCGGAAAGTCCTCGCTTCGAAGCGGAGACAGGTGCCGAGACTCCTGTAGCTGGTTCTGGTGTGATGGGGATGGCCCCCATAGAACGTGCTGATGTAGAAGAAGTGGAGGAAGAGAATCCTGACGTCCACTTCAAAAGAAAGCGGGAGGGTGGATCTCGTAGGAAGGAAGCAGTTGGTGAAGAAGCCCCGGCGTCACGCTCCTACGGTTGTTGTAGAGGGCGAACCTTCTGCGGCACTTCCTCCTCCTGCCCCGTTAGTAGTTGAATCGTCGGTTCCCAAACCGACTACTGGCGAAGTCGCTCCGGACCCAGGTAAGATCAGCTTCGTTCTTGTATTATACTTTTTATGTGTTCGGGACAACTTATTATTTGCTTTGTGATTCAGGTACGAGGCGGTGAGAAGCCCGAGAACTGAAGCTGTTGGAGAACAAGGGGAGCATTATGATCCCTTGTTTACTTATAAGGAGGGTGATGAGGCTGGCTATTTCGTCGTCTCAGAAGGATCCGGAGATGACGCGGCTGATGTTGGTCCTTCAGGCGCCGGACTTTGAAAGGAAGTTCCGAAGCTTCTAGCTCCTTTGGGTGGACCACGGAGGGTTCGGCAAGCGAAGGCGGGCTGACCATCCGTGTTGACTCCGCCAAAGATTTTCTGATGGAGACCGTAGAGACTGATGTAGCCGCCAAGACAATTGAGGCGACATTATCTTTGGTATGGTTTTGACCTTTTGACTCTTACTATTTGTTGTGTCCTGCCTAAACACAGTCTTGTTGCAGGTGTTTCGCCTCTGGGTGCGTCAACTTCAAGAGAGCCCACCTGTCTTCCTGAGGGATCCAGGGGTGACATGAGCACTTCGACCGTGGCGGATGCTGCTGAGTTGGATGCTTTGTATGGTGACCTACCCTCTTATCAGCCTGAACCAGCCGAGGGACTGAAATTGAGGAGACGGTAGTCATGGAGCCAATCTCACTTCCAACCATATCGGTGAGTGAGATGCCATCAGTTTCGCCAGCACCGCCTATCTTGCCAGGTGTGGAGCTGAAGGTGATTACCAGTCCTACTTCCCCAACGCTGGTGGTTGAGCCTGCTGTCTAGGAAATGGTCACTAGTCTTGCCTCGGTTGTGGGCTAGTGTACTGGTTTCAATGAGGACTCCGCCAAGACCACCGATGACCTGCCATGCTGCTGCAGCCAGTGTTCCCGCTGTTCCTTCCACGTAATGTCAACAAGGCCGGTGGAATCTTCTGAGGCTGCCCGTCTGTCAGGAGTGGCTGAGGCTGAAAATGAATTTGTAGCTGAAATAGTCGACAGCTTTTATAAGGGCTTGAAGCGATCCATCGATCTGGTCTTGAAAGGCTCGACTATGTCATTTTCTACTTTAAAGGTGGTCCTCTCCCGCAGTATTGAGAGTATCCGGGACTTTAGAGGGGATAACCAGGCTGCTGCATTAGAACTTCTGGTAGACCAATTTGAGGGGGATGTAGAAGAATGGCGCCGTCTCAGCCGTTCGGACCTAGAGTCTTCGGTTGATGAGCAGCTTGCGCACCTTATTGCTCAAATGCATGAAGCATATCTTGCTGCTCAGGAGGCCGCTAAGGCCATTTCTTCGGACTTGAAATCCTTGGAGACAAGACAAGTAGAGCTTGGGGACACCATAGATGCTTCTAACAGTGCTCTTCTTGACGCTGAAGACAAATCGAGAAGGCCAAGGAGATGATCAGGAAGGGAAATCTTCTCTTATCTAAGGCTGAACCAGTGCGTCTTGAAGAAGCTCAGAGTGACGAACTCTCGCGGTAAGGGTTAGCTCAGAGGGCAACCTTGTCGAGGCTAAGAATCGCTTGGCCCAGACGGCGAATTTTAACGAGGCTGAGTTGAGGTCACAGGCGCTTGTCAGGGCTGCTAATAACAAGAAGACAAGGCTGGCCTTCCTTGAAGAATGGATCAGATCTTATGACGTACGTTCGTAGCTTGTAATATATACCTCCATGTATCCCTTCCTTTTGGAATCAATAAAAGTAACTTTGTTTTGACTCCCTGTCGAATCTCCAACTTGTTTTATCTTTGAATTGTCGCTCTCAAGTTGCGTTGCAGCCATTTGATAAAATAATCCTTACTGGACTGAATAATGAAACTTGGCTATCTGCCGGTTCAGAGGTCGCAATGACGTAACCGGTTGAGAAACCACCAAGCTCAAGATTTAGCCTTTATGGGGCTAAAAGGGTAATACTTGTCTTTTTTAAATGTCAACAAGTATGGATGAGACCTGTGTCTTTGTAAATGTCAATAGGCTCAAAATTGAGACTTGGCTATCTGCCAGTTCAGAGGTCGCAATGACATCATGGTTCAAAGTCTCGGTCTCGGCCGCCGACTCGGCCGGCACCGAGACGGATCGGTCTCGGCGACTCGGATCGGACTCGGGCGATACGCAAAAAACGCTACATAGAGCGCCAAAAAATTATGAAAAAATCATGACAAATCATAAAAAAATGTAAACATCCAATTCATGCATCACATATTCAAAACATATCACCTAACACTCAAAACATAACGTGAAAGCATAAATACAAGCGTCGTCAGTAGAAAAATATCAAAATACATGCATAATATAGTAAATTGCACAAAATAATTCATAAGTACCTGCTAATATAGTCATTTCCACATTGAATACGAGGAGGCTCCAAATCATCATTATCATCTGGCCCGCGATAAGTATAGAAACCAGGCATATAGTTTCCATAAGGATAATGATATGTTTGTGGGTGAGATCCTGTAGGCTGAGATGATTGGCCAGAGGATCCACTATCAGAGTAATATGGCGGTAGGGGCTGTGCATATCAGCTCCATGGTGATAATACCCAAAACCTCGATATTCAGTGCTGCTAGTAGAGTAATCACCAGTGCTAGAATAATCAGTGCCAGAATATTGGCCAGATGTCAAACCCAACCCCTGTAAATGGCCTTCAAGACTATGATGACCATGTGAGTAGTAATCATGTCCACTCGAATAATCATCGCTAGAACTGAATTCGACCAACCGATCCAAATGCTACGCTGCTGTGAAATCCCCGCCCGGCCTCCATGATCTGTATCTTGTGTGGCATAATATTGTGAATCCCATGTTAAAGCATCATCTCGTTGGCTTCCACCAACACCATGAGTATCTTCAACATTACCACCATCACCACCATCACTGCCGCCATCACCCTCACCACCATCACCCTCACCACCATCATCGCCACCACCATCACCGCTGTCATCATCACCGCCATCACCATCATCACCGCCACTTTCGTCAGTATGACGAATACCTTCATCTAACCAACCTAAGTCATCTGGTGGTAACATCGGCTGTTCTCCCTCACGAATCCACTCATCCAAAATATCATCATCATTGAAAAATTGTTCAGATCAATTGGGTTGTAATAATCATCAGTGTCGCTTTTGCATGTCAAGTTTCTTACTCGCAACCGCATATTGTAATGCACATATACTAGTTTATGCAACTTTTTCATTGCCAACCGGTTGCGCAGTTTTGTATGAATTAGCGACCACGTGCTCCAATTTCTTTCACAAACCCGATGAAGAACATGTTTGGCTTAAGACTTTGATGGCAATTTTCTGCAGATTGGGAGCTTTTCTCGCCATAATTAATCCACCAATCAGCTGGAAGAGATTGTTGCACTGCTCTTCTAGTTAGTGAGCTTCCAAATTCTCCAACTCCATCCACAAATAATTTTATCTGTGAGAATACACATCACAAGTGTTAATATTTGCATAACATTATATCGATGAAATAAATAAATTTATTACCTCATTAATAGCTCTTGCTTGTTTAGTCAAATCTGGCTCCAATCTTTTAATGACCTCCTTTAATCCATATCTCACTTCTGGATGTGTAGAAAAGTTTTTGAATATTGGAGTGCTGGATTTAAAAAATATGCTGCAATAATGTAAGCAAACGATTGTTATGATATGACAGTTTCAATTTTAGTCAACAAATATGATTTCTAGGCAAATGAATTACCAGCAGCATGCAAGTGTCTATGCAATTGTCCCTCCCATCTTCTATCAATGATGTCCCAGTACTTCTTCCAGTTCTTATTTGAGGCCTTTATAGCCAATTTTGCTCTATCCATAGCTTCATATATAATAGATAGTGTAGGTTCTTGTCCTGATCCACTATCTTCAAGACTCTAACAAGAGGATCCATAATGTTTTGGACCTCTCTTGCCTTCTTCCAAAACCGGTCAGTCAGAATGAGATTAGCAACCTTATCTCGCACACTTCTTCTACTCCTTTCCTTGTTGAATTCACGCCATTCTGTAGTCGTGCACATTCTTTTCAAATCTTGCTCATAGCGAATAAGGCTTTCAATAGAAATAAACTCGGTGGCAAACCGTGTTATACTGGTCTCAACAAATCTCTATCTTTGGTGTATAGCTTCATTAAATTCACCACTTTGAGGCTATTGTAAATGAATGATGTGATCACCTTAGCATCATCCAATGTCTCCTTGACTGATTTCAAAGAGAATATCTTCAAGCATCAAATCAATGCAATGTGCTGCACAGGGAGACCAAAACAAATGTTTTCTCTTCTCCATCAACATGTGACCAGCTGCTTTGAAACTTGCCTCATTATCTGTGACAACCTGCACGATATTTTCTTCGCCAACTTCATCAACAACTTTATCCATTAGCGAGAATATATACTCAGCAGTCTTCGAGATATTAGTGGTATCAACAGAAGTATGGTAGATCATGCTTCTATCACAATAAATCATGAAATTAACAATAGGCTTTCTATTATGTGAACTCCATCCATCACACATGATCGTGCAACCATACTGCGGCCATTTTGTTTTTATTGAAGCAATATATACTCCAATTTCTTTCACTTCCTCCTCTAAATAGAGATTGCCAATCTGGTACCCTGTAGGGCCTTTTACACCTGGACCTGCCTCCGCAATAGTATTAATCATGGCTTGGTAGTAAGGACCACTATCAGCTGCATTGAATGGTATTGCATTGTAGTGAAAGAACTTCGCCACGGATTTCCCAACTTTTTTCATATTCTCAGTTGAGAACATGCTTTTGATTGATTTCTGTTTTGTTGGGAACATGTAAGGATCAATACCACGAGCTGGAATTTCAGCTTCTCTCATAGTCATACTCCGACGCAATCACGGTTACTCCCTGATCCTGAAGGCTGTGAACTACTGCCACCAATATCAACTCCTTCTGCCGATCTCCAAGCCATTTCACGACTTTCTTTCATGGCTTGTTTCAGTTGTCTTCTTTCAACTCCTTCTAAACCACCAACTTCTTCAATTTCATTATCAGAATCTTCTTCGGTCACCTCATAGAAATCTTCCTCACTTAAAGATCTCATAAGTCGGTCTTTTTTAGATTTAATGGCCGCTCTTTCTTTACTACCTTCAGAAAGATGTCGTCTCATTATTTGAGATATCTCTTTTGATACTCGCAAGCATCCTTCCACCTGACGGGTACATGTGCTATATGCTGCTTCAATCTAGTGATACCACCATGGACTTGTTCCCACAATAATTGCATTCACAAGTTTCTACTTCCACCAACAGGGGTACCATGTTCCCATCCAATATCGCGTTGTTTGGAGCCATACTGAAATTTAAAAAAAATTATCTGTTAAATTAAATTAAAACTAAAATTAACTAAATTAAAAACATTAAATTAAACTCAATTAAATGAAACTACAATAAATTAAACTAAACTAGTTTATACTAGATTAAGCAACACTAACTTAATTACCTAACTTTAATAAAATTATTAAATTACCTAACTTAATTACAAAACTTATTAGATTAATTAACCTAAATTAAGTTAAATTAACTTTACCTAAACTAACCTAAATTAAATGACATTAAATGCAAATTAATTAGAGAGAGAGAGGAACAGAGTGGGAGAGAGACGGAGACAGAGGAGAGAGAGAGGAACACAGTGGAGGAGAGAGAGAGAGAGACAGAGGGAGAGACAGAGAGAGACTGACAGGGAGAGGGAGAGATACAGAGAGAGAGAGAGTGCGACAGAGAGAGAGAGAGATACAGAGTGATAGAGAGAGAGAGAGAGAGAGTGCGACAGAGAGAGAGAGAGAGATACAGAGTGAGAGAGAGAGAGATACAGAGAGAGAGAGAGAGAGCTGCGAGAGAGAGCGACAGAGAGAGAGAGAGATACAGAGAGAGATACAGAGTGAGAGAGAGAGAGATACAGAGAGAGAGAGAGAGTGCGACAGAGAGAGAGAGAGATACAGAGTGAGAGAGAGAGAGAGAGAGAGAGAGAGAGAGAGATGCGACAGAGAGAGAGAGAGAGATACAGAGTGAGAGAGAGTGCGACAGAGAGAGAGAGAGAGAGAGATACAGAGTGAGAGAGAGAGAGAGTGCGACAGAGAGAGAGAGAGAGAGATACAGAGTGAGAGAGAGTGCGACAGAGAGAGAGAGAGATACAGAGTGAGAGAGAGAGAGAGTGGCGACAGAGAGAGAGAGAGAGAGAGTGGTGCGACAGAGAGAGAGAGAGAGAGAGAGAGCGCGCGCGCCGCTGCAGGCCAGAGAGAGAGAGCGCGCGCCGCTGCGGCCTGCGGGGGAGAGAGACAGAGAAAGAGAGGGAGAGAGAGGCACAGAGGGAGGGAGAGAGAGAGACTGAGAGGGAGAGAGGGGAGGAGTACCTGCGACGGCGACGGCGACGGCGACGGCTACGGACGGCGAGGGCTGGAGGTCGTCGCGGGGGAGACGGCGAGCGCGAGAGAGAGAGAGAGAGAGAGATCAGATCTGATCTCTCTCTCTCTCTCCCGAGCGGATTTAAAGGCGACGCAAGTCACGGGTCGCCGAGTCGACCCGGATCGGGTCCGACTCGGACCCGACTCGGGCGACTCGGCCGAGTCTATAACAACTCGGCCGAGTCGCCCGAGTCGGGTCCGAGTCGGACCCGATCCGGGTCGACTCGGCGATCCACGCGTGACTCGGGCCTCCGAGTCATCCCCGGGGGCGCCGAGTCGGATACGACTCGGCCGAGTCGTATCCGACTCGGCCGATCCTTTGAACACTGAATGACATAACTGATTGAGACGCCACCAAGCTCAAGGTTGGTGATACTTGCCTTTGTAAATGTCAACAAGTATGGGTGAGACCTGTCTTTTGTAAATGTCAACAGGCTCAAAATTAAGACTTGGCTATCTGCCAGTTCAGAGGTCGCAATGACAATTGATTGAGACGCCACCAAGCTTAAGGTTGGTGATACTTGTCTTTTGTAAATGTCAACAAGTATGGGTGAGACCTGTCTTTTGTAAATGTCAACAGGCTAAAGGTTGAGACTTGTCTTTGTAAATGTCAACAAGCTCAAAATTAAGACTTGGCTATCTGCCAGTTCAAAGGTCGCAATGACATAACTGATTAAGACGCCACCAAGCTCAAGGTTGGTGATACTTGTCTTTTGTAAATGTCAACAAGTATGAGTGAGACCTGTCTTTTGTAAATATTAACAGGCTCAAGGTTGAGACTGGCTGTCTGCCGGTTCAGAGGTCGCAATGACATAACCGATTGAGACGCCACCAAGCTCAAGGTTGGTGATACTTGTCTTTTGTAAATGTCAACAAGTATCGAGACCTGTCTTTTGTAAATGTCAACAGGCTCAAAATTGAGACTTGGCTGTCTGCCGGTTCAGAGGTCGCAATGACATAACCGATTGAGACGCCACCAAGCTCAAGGTTGGAATGAAATTTGGAAAAAGGTCTCATTTTCACCGGGAGAAACGAGGAAATTACTGTCATAGGTTTAATGTTAACGTAACAGCGAAATGTATATGTGGTCTTACCATTCTATGGATGAGAATTGGTAATGGTAAGTGATTTTGGAAAGGGAATCAAATGGGAACAGGTCCCTTAGGATTTTTAGCAAATCCTCAGCTGTCAACGGGTTTGATATGCCTTTACCAACTACCATTTGAGTCGGGCTAGCCATGCTATTCCCCTCAGCATGATGAGTTGTCAAGGACTTATGTTGGGCTTAAAGGCCAACATTTTCCTCTTTCCTTAATCGTTAAGGATATTGGATCATCTGGTTAGCGCATGCGTAAGCTTGATTCTCCTTTGGGAGAACCAGTGTATGACCAGATTCCCACTAGTTTATGGTTGTATGATCTCGCTTGGAGGAAGAGAAAGGCTCTCTTTGCATGTACCTTGAATATGAAGGTCTTGATCAGAGGTAAGGATAACTACTAATCAAGGATAATACTTCTTTAAGAACTTGCCATGATCGGCATCATGAGTAAGTTGACGTCTGAAGTCATAATAAGACGTATGCTCTGTTCGAATAGACTGTTTCTATTACAAACCGTTCTTCCCATTTAGGCTGAAATTTGCCTTTGGTCTTGTGCATCATAATCATCGGTCGTCTGACGGCTAAAATCAAATCTCCTTTCTGAAAGACTCTTTGTTTGACCTTCTTATTGAAGGCTTTTGAGATTCGAGCTTGATACAACTCGATGTGTTGCTGAGCTTGTAGTCGCTTCTCATCTAGGGCTTCGAGCTCTTGAAGACGCAACCGATCATTGTCTTCTGATGTGATTTTAGTCGTTAAAGCGACTCGCAACGACGACATTTGGATTTCTAACGGGATGACTGCCTCGCACCCGTACACCAGAGAAAAGGGCGTATTGCCTGTCGGGGTCCGAACCATGGTTCGGTAGGCCCAAAGACATTCACCAAGCTTTTCGTCCCAATCTCGCTTATTCGAGGAGATGAATTCTTGAGTAACTTGATGATTGTTTTGTTGAATGCTTTAGCCAAGCTATTAGCGGCGGGATTATAGGCAGTTGAAGCCACATTCTGAATTCGGTATTTATTGCAGAACCGATAGAATACCTGACTTATGAATTGGGGACCGTTATCATGGATGATCCGCCTAGGGACACCAAATCAATAGATGACATGGTGTTGATGAAATTAACCACATTAGAGGTTTTGACTTCAACAAGTGGTATAGCTTCTGCCCATTTTGAAAAGTAATCGGTTATTGCCAGGATAAACCGGTGACCTCTTGTCGAGGAGGGACTGATTGGCCCTACGACATCGATTCCCCATGCTTCAAATAGCCATGAAGCAACAGTTGGGTGGAGCAACTCTGAGGGCTGGTGTATGAAGTCCGCATGAATCTGGTACGCTTTACACCTCTGTGCATATTGGATGGCATCGGCTATCATGGTTGGCCAATAGTATCCAAGCCTATGCAATCTGTCTTTAAGTTTGGACCTGGTGATGAGCTCCGCAAAATGCCGTCGTGTGCTTCTTTAAGCACTTCCTGCGCCTCTGAATTAGAAAGGCAACGGAGGAGGACACCATCATATGAACGACGGTAAAGTGTCTTCAGAGTTGGATCATAGTAGAAACGGAGAGACCTTCGTCTGATGGATGCCGCTTCTTTAGGATCGTCTGGCAACGGACCATGTAAAGCATAGTCGATGAGGGGAAATCGCCAATCTCTCAGGTCAAGATCCGTGGAGACATTGTAGGCTTCTCAGGTTTTTAACATGTGCTTAGAGCATACAAGGTGTTGAGTTGCCACTGTGAGGTGATACTCGGTGTCGGCTGGCAGGGCTAATGTTGTTGCTAATGCAGCAAGAGCGTCCGCCCTGGTATTCTGAGATCGAGAGACGTGCCCGATGTAGAAAACTTCAAATAGATTAGCCAACTCGATGACTGTGTGGTAATAAGGCACCAAATCTTTATGACGGACCTCATATTCACCCTTAACCTGATTGATAATCAGTTTTGAATCGCCATAAGCTTCGAGGTAGCGTACCCCCATTCCATGGACGAGCTGAAGACCAATGAGCAGAGCATTATATTCCGCTACATTGTTGGAGCATGATTCTGTTAGAGAAAATGCTCTGGGGAGGACATAATTCTGTGGGGAGATGAACACAAACCCCACTCCGGCAATGATCTTGCCCTTAGGGCCTATTCGTGATGCCCCATCGAAGAACATCTGCCACACTTCCTGCTCTGAGGTTATATTAGACTCGAAGACTTCATCTGGAATATCTTCATGAAGCTTTGAGTTTTCTGGGACTGGATGAGCAGCCAAGAACTCTGCGGGGCCTGGCCTTTAACCGCCTTCTGAGGGATAAAGATCATATCGTATTGAGACAAAAGGAGTGCCCATCTAGCTAATCTTGAATTCAATGATCCTAGCTTCGTCATGAGAAGACGCAAAGGATTCACTCTGGAGATGACATGTATGGTTTGGCCAACCAAATAATGTCCCGTCTTCTGAACGGCAAAGACAAGAGCTAAACACTCTTTCTCGACAGGATTGTAGCGAGATTCCGCTCCTATCAGAGTCCTGCTCAGATAATAAATGGCATGTTCGTGGCCATTGTCGTCCTTTTGAGCAAGGAGGGCGCAAGAGAATCGTCCATAGCTTTCACATAAAGCAAGAATGGTTTCCCTGATGTGGGGGCCACTAAGACTGGAGGTTTTGTAAGATATGTCTTGATATCCTCATAAGCTTCCTGACAAGCTTGATCCCATACGAAGGAAGCACCCTTTTTCATGAGTCGAGTGAACGGTTGACAGCGGCCTGAGAGGTTTACGATGAATCTTCTGATATAAGCCAGTCTACCTTGCAAGCCTCTAAGCTCTTTGAGATTCTTTAGTGGATGCATGCTCTGAATGGCTTTGACTTTGTCTGGATCAAGATGAATCCGTTTTGATGTAACAATAAACCTAAGGAACTTGCCACTTGACACTCCAAGAAGGATTTCGTCGGATTCATTTTCAGTTGATGAGCCCGCATTATGTCGAACCATGGTTCACAGTCGTGGTCTCGGCCGCCAACTCGGCGGGCACTGAGACGGATCGGTCTCGGTGACTCGGATCAGTATCGGGCGATACGCGCAAAACGCTACATAGAAAGCTAAAAAATCTGAAAAATCACGATAAATCTTAAAAAAATGTAGACATCCACATTCATGTATCATATCCAAAATATATCACCTAACACACTAAACATAAAGCAAAAGTATAAATACACGCGTCGTCGGTAGAAGCATATCAAAATACATGCACAATATAGTAAATTGAACAAACTACATTCATAAATACATGCTAATATAGTTATTTCTACATTGAATTGCGATGAGGCACAAAATTATCATCATAATGCCGAATCGACCGAGTCAATTTCGATTCTCGGCCTAGTCAGTCTCCTCTGAGTTGAGTCGACCGACTCGTGATTCGGGACTCGTCTCGGAGTAGGCCGAGACGGATACGACTCGGCCGACTCGTCTCTGACTCGGCCGAGTCTTTGAACCATGCGTCGAACATCGTTCTCAAGTCACGAAGATGGTCGTCCTTGTTGCGACTTTTGACAGCAATGTCGTCGACATAGCATTCTACCGTTTTTCGGAGATGATCGCGAAAGATTGTACTCATTGCCCGCCGCTGATAGGTTGCTCCGGCGTTCTTTAGCCCGAAGGGCATCACGGTGTAGCAGTATACCCCAAGAGTGTTCGGAACGAAGTATGCTTTTCGTCATCGGGGTACACCTTAATCTGATTGTACCCTGAAAAGCCGTCCATAAAAGACATTCTTTCGAATCCACAAGTATTGTCAATCATGACATCGGTGATGGGCAGTGGGAATTCGTCTTTAGGACAAGCCGTATTGAGATCATGGTAGTCAATGCAGATTCGTATTTTCCCATTCTTCTTGAGGACTGGAACGATATTTGCAACCCAATCTGGATGTTGTTCCTCCCGAATGAAGCCCACATGCAATGAGCTTATGGATTTCAGCTTCAATAGCTTCCATAACGTTTGGGCGATACCGACGTTGTTGCTGCTTGACTGGCTTGGCGTCGGACTTAATATTCAGACGGTGCATGGCTACTTGCGGATCGAGTCCGGGCATGTCTTCGTAGTTCCATGCGAAGACGTCTATATACTCTTTTACGAGTATTATCAATTCTTCCTTTTCTGTAAGTGATAAGCTTTTACTTATAAAGATGGGCTTAGGGTGGTCTTGACTACCCAAGTTGACCTGCGTCACCTTGTCTTCAGTAGGTGGTTCGCGCAGTTCGAATCTTTTTTCCCATTGGAGATCTAGTTGCTGGTCCCATGGTTCCTCATTGGTAGCTTCTGCAGGCTCCAATTGACTGCTTGAAGTCATATTAACAGTGAGGTTTTCGAACATCATTCCCACACTAACATCTGAGTCCCATTCGGAAGAAGAGGCGGAATGTGATGGAATTGGTTCATCGTCTGTGAATTGAACTGTTGCTGACGATGTGGGTGTAACGTATCCCAACCCCCTTCGTGTACTATCATAGTAATTTGCAGGCTTCCCTTTGGCACAAAGTTACGCAGCAAACTACGTCTTCCTTTTCCAAAATTCAGGCCTTCTCCATGCTTTAGGTCATATCCCATTTTCTTCATAATATGGCGTGCTGGTCGCGCGTAATGGAAGAATTGTGGAGTGTCCGAGTCTGAACTTGAATATGCGGCTATGGACTCTCGTGATTAGGCTCTGCCGAATATATTGATAATTGACCTTCTTTGGATGGAGGGATCCCGAAAACGGCCCCTTCTACAGATTCTATGGGTGTACCGGATGCACTTGATCTATGTAAAGGCATGTGCAGAGAGCTATCCGTGATGGATTCAAACAACCCAATACTCGCAGGATAATCAAAGAAAATTATTATAATTACCCATTCACCCTCATCTTCAGAAGGAGTGTTACATTGGGGGTTATCAAGACATGCTATAATTGGTTCGCCAATCAAGATGGCTGGCATGTCTGCTTCGGATTCTGAATCCGCCTCATTGTCACTATCATCATCATCCGGCAATGGTTCTTTGGATGCTTCACCAGCCTCTTGATACAGGAGAGCGTCAGTGAAGTAATTCTCCACCCCTTTGAATGGTTGCTTCTCAGCGAAGACAGTTAGTACTATCGCGTCATCCTTAACATATTTGAAGCACTGGTGCAGAGTGGAGGGAACGATCCAGTTGGCGTGGATCCATGGTCGTCCTAGTAGCAGGTTATATGATGTGTCAGCGTCAATGACATAGCACGTCACTTCTGACTTCAGGCTCCCAATTCGGCAACGGAGTCGAATTTTTCAAGTGGATGACTACTCCCGACATTGAAACCGTATATTGTAGTAGTGGTTGCGGACAACCTATATAGCGGTATACCGAGGAAGTAGAAAAGCCTTTTGGGGATGATGCTGAGCGCGGACCCCGGGTCAACTTGTACCCTTTTAATGCATGTTAAACCAATGTATCCGGTGTAGTACAGAGGTCGATCGTGATTGTTGTCTTTAAGAAGCATATCTTTCGCTGTGAAGGTAATAACAGGCACCTTTGATCGCGCATGATGGCATTCAGGGCACGGAGACTGGGCGTCATCTTTGGGGATTTCTGGTATGTACGTCAGGAATGATTCTGAGTTGGCCAATGCATCTGAGTGCTTCTCTTGTCTCTTTTGAGAGACGAAGGAGCTCGTGTATGGTAATACGAGCTGGGATATTAGCCAGCTGGGCCAATATGTCAAAACGAAAGGGGGGTGTCAAGCCCTGGGCCTGAAGGCTTCTTCAGGACATGGTCAAATCGGACCTTTTTAGGCTTCTCTTTTCCCTTGGTTGGAATTGACGCGGATGCTGGTACTTGTACTGACGTTGTTTGCTGTTGTGTCTCGTCAGTAGCTTTCTCGTACTGTTTTAAGTATGATTTCCCGGATCGAGTACCCGTCAGCTGAGGTACATCGGCCTGCGTCGTGCAAGCGTGCTTTTCTCCTTCAGAATCGCTGAGAGAAGCTGTCGTGAAATTGTCGTCGTCCGGTAGGAGGAAGATGATATTGCAAGATTTGCCCTTCGACTTGGACTTCTTTGAATCCCACTGTACGTCTTGGATAAGGTCTGGGTGTATCCACATGACTTCCCCTGTCTCCAATATCAAGGGAACAAGACCTCTATTATCTTGAGTTTTAGCCGCAGGATGCTTGACTTCCAGTCGTGGCGCAGGGACTGGATAAGTCCCGTCAGGAACTGTGACCTTTGGGTTTTGCCGAACTCGAGGGTTACCATATTGGCAGTGACTTTCTTCTGCTCTGCTTTTAGTGTCAGGACCCCTGCGTCGATCAAGGCTTGAATTCTGTCTTTGAGGACAAAGCACTTGTCGGTAGGATGGTGAATCATCCTGTGGTAGAAACAGTATTTGGGGTCATTTGTGCGTCCTATTTCATTGGGACGCCGAGCCTCTGGCAGCTTCATTTTATTCCTTTGTGGAGTAAATGGAATATTGTGACCACCTGATCGTCTCTGAAGGAATACTGTTTTGGAGGGAACTTAGACTCCTGATTATTAGAGCCGCTCTTCTTGGCTTTCGATTGCGCGTTCCCAGACAATTCTACGGACATAGTCTCTTTCCCTTTGGCTTGAGAAGACTGCGGTACGTCGCTACGTCCTTTATTTCTCATACTCCATTTGCCTTTAGGGGTAGATGGTTCGAACTTTTTAGCCGACTTTTCGGCTATCTCAGCTTGTTCGACCAATTCTTTCCAGTGTGGGCTTTGACAGCCCCATGTGAACTTCTACCTGGTCCAAGAAGTTGTGCCTGCACGTCTGTAAGAGCATGAGTAATGGCATCCCTGCTGGGCACATCAAAGACAGGTTTCTGAACCGCTCAATGTAGTCACGGACAGATTCGCCCTTCTTCTGCACGGTAGAGAGGAGCTTGTCCATGGTTACCTCGGTATCGTCCTCATAGAAACGAGAGAGGAATCGGGTTTCCAGGTCGATACAGGAATTGACAGAGCCAAGAGGGAGACTTCGGAACCAGTCAAATGCCACCCCCTTTAAGGTGCCAATGAACAGTATAGCCATGATGGCGTCATTGCCTATAACATTACTGGTCTGAGATCGAAAATAGTAGATGTGCTGATTTGGTGAGCTCTTTCCATCATAGGTATGCAATGTTGGTCGTTTGAACTTCGGTGGGTATGGTACTGAATCCCACTCTAGCGGGTAAGGACGGACTGTCCCCACTTCTTTAATTCATCCCTCTGAGTTAGGGATGCGATTTGAGCTTGAAGGCCCTTTTAAGGACTTCAGCGTCTAAGGAAGACCCTTCTTGGACTTCTCCGTCTTCGGCTGGTCATTACTAAGATGTTCTTCCTCGTTATGGTTACTCCCGGTATCATTGTTATTTCGGTTATTAAGGAGTGAGCGAGCATCTGTTGAATGTTGTTCACAGCTTCTTGCTGAGTTTTGGAAATTTGCTCCTGAGCTTCCAAACGCCGACGGAGGTCATCATTACCATTATCAGCCATGTTTACTGATGCTCTGTCTGTTCGCACCGAGCTGACTGTCGCCGAAGAAGCATACCCGCTGTCTTCATTTTCTTCATCAGATGACTGGACTGATCTTCTTCTTGGCTCTGGCGAGGCTACTGCCGTTGAGGAAGAAGGCTGTTCATAAGTGTAGGGTATCACAACCCTAAATCTGGTGTTTCGGAAAACACCCTCTTCACGCACCAAGACTTCGCCTAAGCGTGGGCTGTAATCTGGATCTGGGGAGCTGTAAGGAGTATCGTCGAACACTTGTCTGCCCCTGCGCAGCTCTTGTCCTCTCCCGGTCATGTTGACGGATGCGGAGGGTAGGTCTCGCGAGACGTTCCTTTTATGATGTTTCACCGGGGCTTGTACCGACAGCCAATCAAAAACTGATCGTCGGCCTGGAGAAGTGGCGAGGCTTGGTCCTAGTCGGCAATGGACTGAGTGGACGGTTACCAGCTGACATCCCACTTGTTGACAACAGGGGGAAGTAGTTCGAAAAGGTTCCGACTTCGTTTGTTCATCAAGAATTCCCGCAAGTCAGACCCAGTCAGGCCTAAACGATCCAGCGCAGAGGCACTTTTGGATCGCGCATAGGACGATGTCCTGCTCTTTTATCATCGCAGAGGGGATTAGCACAAAGTAGTGCTTGAGTTCTAGCTTCGCGGTTAGGAACGCCCTTGGGTACTGAAGCTGCATAAGCAACGCTATCAGCACTTAGCGACAATCCCTAGCTCCGCCACAAGGCATGAGCTTAGCGCTTGACGAACCGGAGGGCGGAGCACGCTGTGGTGCTTTATCCGCTGTGCTGCTGCGAAGGCGGTTAGCCTTAGATAGTGCTTTGGCTCTAAGTTCGCGGCTAAAAGCTTCGGGAGCGCCCTTGGGCGCTGAAGCTACATAACCAACGCTATCAGCACTTAGGGACAATCCCTTGACTCCGCTGCGAAGAGCAAACGAAGCACGCTGTTTTGTGTTTTGACTTGGGCTTCGCGGCTATGGACGCCGCGCGTACGCTGTGGTACAGTAGCTTCGCTTGTGAGAACGAGGCTGGCGCGAGGCGCTACTGATCTTGAATTGGGCGAAGGTACTGTCGCCCTTGTGTCTTCGTGGCTAGCAGCATTGTTGGAGCAGGCAGGCATCTTGCCTTTTTCTTCGCGCAAGAGATGCACTTCTGGCGTAGCTACGCCTAAGGCTTTGCCCAGAGCCTTCTGTTTTGGCCTCCACATCTGCTTTGGCAGAGGATACTTAGGTTCGCAAGGAACCTGACAAGCCACACGCGAGGCTGAAGGGTGTTGGCAGAATTCTGCTCATGGTTTCTGTTCTAAAACCTTGGTCATGGAGACCTTTCTATACTTCCGTACATGAAGCATTAGACCACCCCCACAGAGGACTTCTTCAAATTTTTTCTGGTCGAAGTGAACGACCAGGTTCTCGAAAGTGAAGGACTTGGACTGCGGGCGTGCTTATTTGTTGCGCCAGAGAACCGCAGTAGGCTCGCAGGGAGCCTTATCTGTCTCCGCAGAGACTTGCATTGAAGATTTAGCCAGAGGGGTTCTGGCTGTATCGGCTTTCTCGAATTCAGAGATAGACTCGAAGGTCTGTTCGTCGCATTGCGACACTTGATTCTCAGCAGTAGAGAATTTCGTCCCCAGCGGAGTCGCCACCTTGTTTTCCATTGATTTGCAAAGGGGAAAACTTATAATAAAAGTTGAGGAGCTAAATTACAAGTAATATAGAAGATTACAAGTAGATCTCCTCAGAGATTCTGGAAAAAAGTGTGCCGATAGGAGTCTGGTCAGCGCGTGACCACTTTTGTCCCTTTGATGATGCGAGAGTGATGAGATTCCCTTCTCTCCTGGTTCTGGGAATTGGAGAACAGAAGGTTGGTAGAACCCTCTTGTTACTTCTCAAAACCGCTTTCGCTTAGGAATTCCTTCTCGCCTGGTTTCGAAAATTCCTTGAGAAGAAAGTATTAGGGTATCAGCACCCTGAATAGAGAAGCAATTCTCTGAAAGTCTCTGAATTCTTGTGCGCGCGGTGCGTCGTGAAGAAGTCTCTGCTTGTGGAGTCCTCTCTCTCTTACTGGGGGTCTTTTGCGCGTGTCCATGGTCTCCCCTCCTTGTGCCCCTGATGGGCTATTTATAAGGAGAGCAAGGGTATAATTGTCCTTGAAAGTATAGAAACAGATTGAATCAAATCTGTTTAAACCTGGAAAGTAGCCTTGCTGCGAGGTTAGGATCAGCTTCTGCGAAGCTAGAAATGGCAGGTCGGTTGATCCTCCTGATCCGTTTTGATTCTTTCCATATAATTGAAAGTGTTGGCCCAGAGGCCTTCCACTCTAGTTTTGATGATGATTAACTCATGTAGTTATGTTTACTAATAATCTTGTGATTTTAGTTTCAGATCATTTAACAAGATATTAGTTGGTGATTGCTTCAAAAAGAGGAGTTTGGAAGCCTTCATTTGGTGATTCCAGGGCCCGAGCATCAAGATCATACATAGCCTAGCTCATGGATCACGGCTTGGATCGAGTCTACTTGAAGATAGAAGATCGTCAAGAAGACTTAGGTATCCTAGTGTTTAGTGTATTTTAGATCCATTTGTAAAGATAAGAATAGGTTGATATGCTCAAGTGCACAACACACACGTTTTATGTTTGGATATTGGTTTTTCGGTTTTTGGTTTAACCAATATTTATTTTCATGAATAGTATATCAAAACAAGTTTAATTGGTTTATGTATAGTAGTTTCATTCTATACATGCATGCTTAACTTTTAAACAAACTTATTTTGACTTTCCTATTCATGTATTGAAAAATCCAAGTTTGATAGAATACATGTTTTGGTTTTGGTAAAAATGTTAAAACACAAAAATAGTTCAAATTGCTTGATATTTGAGTTGAAATTTTTATCACATGTTTATATATCAATGCAAAATGATAAAACTATTTTTGGAGATTTTTAGAAGTTTTTAAAGAATTTTTAGAAATATTTTAACATGATTTTCTGACCCAGGACAGTGGCTGACAGGCCAGGTCGGTCGACCGCACGGTCGACCGAACCAAGGGCCGGTCGACCCGGCGGTCGACTGACGTGCACAGAGCTGTGCACGTCTGGCAGCACAGTGGGCAGGTCGACCGGGCGGTCGACCGGACCAGAGAGCTCTGCTCTTTGTATCTGGGCGGTCGACCGGGCGGTCGACGGATTGCTCCAACGGTCATATTTTTGACCGTTGGCAGTCGACCGGCCAGTCGGCTGCCCGCCTGTCAGGCTGACAGATCAGCCTAACGGCTAGTTTTCTGTTTGGGTTATAAATACCCCATTTCTTGGGGGTTTTGGCGAAGTTTTTTCAGAGCAAAAATTTTCCCATTCTCTAGTTTAAAAAACAAGTTTTCAAAAGAGTTTAGTGCCAAAAAGATCTGTCTTTATTTTGTTTTAGGTTTTTGAAAAAATCAAAGAAAAAAGTATTTTGGGAGATTTGTCTTGGTTTTCATTTTCTATCTTTACAAGAGTTTTCCCAAGTATTTTTCTTTGAGTTTTTGTTTTCCAAACACCTAGTTTTCCACACTTGAGCTTATCATCTATCCTATTCTATAGGATCATTTTATTTGTGGGAAAAGAGATTGTTTGTGGTTGAGGAAACCACCAAGTTGTAAACCCTCCTTGTATTTGTGTATCCCTCTTTGGTAGAGGTTGATCGGAGTGGTATTGGTTTGTGTCCCTCTTCGGTAGAGGTGATTGAGTTTGTTTGTTAGCTACGGGCCTTATCCCTCTTCGGTAGAGGGGATTGTCGTTGTATTGCCTCGGTGGCATTGTAAGGTTGAGAGAGAGGAGTTCGGTACTCCTTTAGTGGATTGGAAATCCTTCTCGGTGAAGGCGGGGACGTAGAGCTAGGGGCTCGAACCTCGAAATATATTTTTGTGTTTGCGTTTGATCCATTGTCTCTCTAACTCTCTCTTTATATTGTGCAAAGCATCATTCATTCATATCTTATTGCTTGCATTTGTGCCTTGCATTATTTCATATTGTTCATCCTTATATGCTTGGCTTGCTTGTGTGTGTATCTCACTTGTACTTAACCACAAGAGCTTTATATAGCACCTCAACCCATATCTAGGGGAATCAAGAGGAGTTAGTCCAAAGCCCTTCACGGGGAATTCGGCTACACTTGTTGGTTGTATTAAGTGTGATTGCAAAATTGTTTTAGCTTCCGCATTTAGTTTCTAGATTAGCATTATCACATATTCACCCCCCTCTAGGTGATTTACAATTGGTATCAGAGTCTACGCTCCTGATACTTAGGCTTAACATCCTAGGAGTGAGATCCTTGTTTGCTAATCTACATTTGCATTTGCTTGTTTGCACACATATAGTTTGGACCCATGGACTTCATGACCCCACCTATGTTTGACCCTTCCAACATCATTATTTGGAAGATTAGGATGTCCGTTTATTTACAAACCCTAGGATATAAGGTTCACCTTGCCATTACCAAGGAATCCTTCCTTAGTGATAGCAAGCATATAGGGGCCAATGCACAAGCCCTGAGGCCATTAGAAGCACACTACCTAAAGAATATCTTATGCATGTTTCTAATTTTGATTCCGCCTTTGCAGTGTGGAACAAGTTGACAACAACCACCACCTCCTAGCTTCAAATGCCAATCCAACAAGAGGAGGAATCTAGTGGGGGAATCCGAGCCACAACAATGCTATATGATCCAAGGGAATAACTCCCTTGAGGTACACTCGGAAACTCACTTAGATGATGATGATGCTAGTTCTTCAAATGATTATGTTGATGCCCATGCTTTAAATGAAGAACTTTCTATTGTGTGTGAAAAATTGATTGAAAAATATAATGTTTTGAAAAAGAAAAGTCTAGGAATTGAAAAAGAAAATAAAAGTTTGCATTCTAGACTTGACAAGGTTTGCAAGAGAAGGTTGAGGTCTATATTGAAAGGGATTCATTGAGATCTCAACTAGACCTTGCACTAAAAGAAAATAATTTTTTGAAAAATAAAAATGATTATGGAAATATTTTGAAGAGAAATGAAAACTTGTCTTCAAAAATTGATTTTGTTTTAAAAGAGAATGTTGCTTTGAAAAATAAAATAATTTCTATTTCAAATGATTTAGATGTTTGTTTAAAGAAAAATGAGTTTTTGAAGAATAAGATTGATTCCCATGTTTGCCATGCTAGGGTAGTTTCACCTAGATCCCCCTTGCAAACTCCACTTCTTCTTTGATTAAAAATGATATAAATGTTTTGAAGAAGAGTGTAGATTGTTTGGGCTCCACTTTGAGCCAATGTGTTGTGGGCCATACACGTTTGGAAACTTTGTTTCGAAAGAAACAAGTTTCATCTTTTCATGCACACTCTCCACGGCATACACATGCTCCTCACGGACACACCCATCACATGTATGCTCATGTGTACACTTGTACACATTGTGGACGTAAGGGCCACCTTGCTAAATTTTGCTATGATCGTATACATGTTTCTAATTTGGCAAATAAGTTTGTTTGGGTTAGAGAAGGTGCTAACCCCCATGGACTCAAAAAGAGTATGGGTACCAAAGACCACCCCTCTTGTTTATGATGTAGATATGGGCTCTCACATGACGTGAGAGTAGCGGTACCTTGGAGTGGATGCGTTCCGAGCTTCATGGAAATCATTTGGATGCATCACTTTCAAGGGATGTTTGGTGGAGAGGACTACCATGTTTGGAGACAAGGAGAGTTGCTTCTTCGGTTTTGGTGACAATCCTTACTCTCGTTTTATTTACATGCTTTTCATATTCATTGTTTATAGCATGTTTTATTGTCTATTGATTATTATGAAAATGCCATGTTTATTAGACCCTTGACATGCATGTATAGCCTTTGAGACACCCATGTTTAATATGAATCATATTTTTGTGTTCTCACCATTGTTTAGCTATCATGTTAATCATAGCTCTAATAACATGTGGATTTGCATAATAATCATGTTTTTTGTTGTCATGATGATTTTTGTCTTGTTTTATGCTTCATGCGTTGATTACATGTTTAGATGTTAGTTTTCATTAAGACTAGGTATATATTTGTGCATATAGTGGGCCACAAATAAATCTATATATGTTTGAGCTTGAATGCTTATTTGAACCCATTAGATGTGCTAGTATAGTCTAGTTTTGATGATTTATGCATTTTAAACTTGTATTCCCATTTTGGTTTTGTTTTATGATCATGTGTTTTCATTTCATGTATATGTCTATTTTGCCAAACTTTAAGATATACATGTATACCCCTTGAGTCATTTGCTTTTCATGCAAATCTATACATATGGACTCAATTGTGTTTAGGGATATGTATGTATACTTTTTGTGTTGACAAATCATACATATACCTTGAAATGAAATTGTTTTAAATTTAGTTTTACATGTTTCTATGTGTTTATGTTTAACTTCATGTATATGTCCATTTTATCCAAATTATTGTTATACATATGCATCTTTTGAGCCACATGCCTTAATGCATATACATTTGTGGACTCGTTGTGTTTGGATATGTATGTATACTTTAATTGTATAGGACATACATATACCTTGAAGTTTAAATAAATTTTGATGATTTTCATGTTTTTAAGGAATATTGAGCTTAATGTCTATATTTTCATGATTATGATCTTCACCTTTTATTTATACACTCACATTTATTGTTTACTCATATTTTGTTTTCATGAGTCATATTTATGCCTAATTGATTATGAGTATTGACTATTTGTGAACTTCATGTTTATGAAAAAAATTTTGTTTTATTCCTTGCTTGAAGGATTTCGTACTAGTTTACAATCATATAACTAGTTGTGATATTCTTCATTTGGTAGAGTTTTTCAAACAAAGCTTATTTTCAAATCTATTTTGAAAACCCCTACCATCAATGGGCGGTTGGTTGGGAGACCATGCCTTGTGTATGCTTTACATTGAAAATCTTTTTAACATAAGCATGTGTTGGGAGGCTAGGTTATATGAGTTATACTTTGATAGTATTGTTGTTTCAATTGGTATCATTGGATTCTTTCAATTGGTATCAATATTGACATTTTTTTTGTATACTTATATTTTCGTATATGTATGCTTGCATTTTAAAGAATATCAATTTCTATTGGTATCTATTTTTCATACATACATATGTTTGTGTTTATGCTAAGCTTGAGTTCAATTTTGTTTCAATTGATTAGTTTTTCAATTGCTTTTCAATTGATATCTCATTTCAAGCCTACGCATTGTTTTAGTGGTATTTCATAAAGGGGGAGAAAATTTGTTTTTGTATTTCAATTGGTATTTGATTTTCACTCCCTTGCTTTATGAATAGAAAATAATAATTCAATTTGGTATCATATGTTTAAAAAGAATAATACTTTTAATTGGTATCAAATTTGTTTTATTGAGAAATTCGATTTTCAATTGAGAAAATTTAAAATTTTGTTTAAAGAAAATAGTCAAAATGTTTTGATATAATTGCATATATGCAAGGAGAGCTTAACATCTCTTCTACATATAGATTCATGATGAGTGTATGTATTGAAGAGCTTGACAACTTCTTTATGTGGTACACGTGTGTAGGGGGAGCTTCACATCTCCTCTTATGCATTGCATAGTGTATGTTATGTGAATTAGGGCTTGTCATCCCTCCTTCATGTAATGTATCTATGTAGGGAAGCTTCACATCTTCCTCTTCATGAATGTATATCGCATATACTATTTGTTGATTGATCTTTGTATTTTCAATTGGTATCAAGATGCTACTTTGACATATTTTCAATTGATATCCTAATTGATTGTAACCCCTTTTTGATTTTTTTTGTTTTAGACAAAAAGGGGGAGAACATTGTTTTTATTAACCCTTTGTTGATTCTTTGTTTCGAACAAAAATGGGGAGAAAAAAAATTTATTGATTTGGTTTTGCTTTTACCCTTATTGATGATTGTTTCTTTGTATTAAAAAGGGGGAGAAGATTTGTTTTGTTTTGGTTTTTACCCCTTTATTGATGATTGACAAAAAGGGGGAGAAAGATTTTGAGTTTGATTATGTTTTATATATGCATGTTTATGTTTTGCATATATTAACTTTAATTTAGTTTAATTTTAATTGGTATCTAGAGCATGTTTTGTTTTTGAACATTTCATTGGTATCTAGAGCCTTTTACTGTTTATGCATGATTATGCATTGTCATTCATTGTATATTTATGTTTATTTGTTTATGCATGAGTTAAGGGGGAGCTTCTTTGAAGCTTAACTTTAATCCATGCATATATAACTCCATGAGTTTTGTCATCATCAAAAAGGGGAGATTGTTGGCCCAGAGGCCTTCCACTCTAGTTTTGATGATGATTAACTCATGTAGTTATGTTTACTAATAATCTTGTGATTTTAGTTTCAGATCATTTAACAAGATATTAGTTGGTGATTGCTTCAAAAAGAGGAGTTTGGAAGCCTTCACTTGGTGATTCCAGGGCCCGAGCATCAAGATCATACATAGCCTAGCTCGTGGATCACGGTTTGGATCGAGTCTACTTGAAGATAGAAGATCGTCAAGAAGACTTAGGTATCCTATTGTTAGTGTGTTTTAGATCCATTTGTAAAGATAAGAATAGTTGATATGCTCAAGTGCACAACACACACGTTTATGTTTGGATATTGTTTTTCGGTTTTTAGTTTAACCAATATTTGTTTTTCATGAATAGTAGATCAAAACAAGTTTAATTGGTTTATGTATAGTAGTTTCATTCTATACATGCATGCTTAACTTTTAAACAAACTTATTTTGACTTTCCTATTCATGTATTGAAAAATCCAAGTTTGATAGAATACATGTTTTGGTTTTTGGTAAAAATGTTAAAACACAAAAATAGCTCAAATTGCTTGATATTTGAGTTGAAATTTTATCACATGTTTATATATCAATGCAAAATGATAAAACTATTTTGGGGATTTTTAGAAGTTTTTAAAGAATTTTTAGAAATATTTTAACATGATTTTTTGACCCAGGACAGTGGCTGACAGTCAGGTCGGTCGACCGCACGGTCGACCGAACCAAGGGCCGGTCGACCCGGCGGTCGACCGACGTGCACAGAGCTGTGCACGTCTGGTAGCACAGTGGGCCGGTCGAGCGGGCGGTCGACCGGACCAGAGAGCTCTGCTCTCTGTATCTGGGCGGTCGACCGGATTGCTCCAACGGTCATATTTTTGACCATTGGCGGTCGACCGGCCAGTCGACCGCCAGCCTGTCAGGCTGACAGATCAGCCTAACAGCTAGTTTTCTGTTTGGGCTATAAATACCCCATTTCTTGGGGGTTTTGGCGAAGATTTTTCAGAGCAAAAATTTCCCTATTCTCTGGTTTAAAAAACAAGTTTTCAAAAGAGTTTAGTGCCAAAAAGATCTATCTTTATTTTATTTTAGGTTTTGGAAAAATCAAAGAAAAGAGTATTTTGGGAGATTTGTTTTGGTTTTCATTTTCTATCTTTTACAAGAGTTTTCCCAAGTATTTTCTTTGAGTTTTTGTTTTCCAAACACCTAGTTTTTCACACTTGAGCTTATCATCTATCCTATTCTATAGGATCATTTTATTTGTGGGAAAAGAGATTGTTTGTGGTTGAGGAAACCACCAAGTTGTAAACCCTCCTTGTATTTGTGTATCCCTCTTTGGTAGAGGTTGATCGGAGTGGTATTAGTTTGTGTCCCTCTTCGGTAGAGGTGATTGAGTTTGTTTGTTGGCTACGGGCCTTATCCCTCTTCGGTAGAGGTGGATTGTGGTTGTATTGCCTCGGTGGCATTGTAAGGTTGAGAGAGGAGTTCGGTACTCCTTTAGTGGATTGAAAATCCTTCTCGGTGAAGGCGGGGACGTAGAGCTAGGGGCTCGAACCTCGAAACATATCTTGTGTTTGCGTTTGATCCATTGTCTCTCTAACTCTCTCTCTTTATATTGTGCAAAGTATCATTCATTCATTCATATCTTATTGCTTGCATTTGTGCCTTGCATTATTTCATATTGTTCATCCTTATATGCTTGGCTTGCTTGTGTGTGTATCTCACTTGTACTTAACCACAAGAGCTTTATATAGCACCTCAACCCATATCTAGGGGAATCAAGAGGAGTTAGTCCAAAGCCCTTCACGGGGAATTCGTCTACACTTGTTGGTTGTATTAAGTGTGATTGCAAAATTATTTTAGCTTTCGCATTTAGTTTCTAGATTAGCATTATCACATATTCACCCCCCCTCTAGGTGATTTACAGAAAGATCTCTCCTGATCCTCTTACTCGTTTTAGAAGAGTCAAGAGATTATGGCAATCAATTGCCAAATTTAATCTCAGATTTGATCTTGATTGGATTTGATCTTGATCCTGATTAGATCTGATCTCATCTGGAGATTTGATTGGTCAAAGGTTGACCATAGCAGACCAGCAGCGGCGCTGCCCGCTTTGAACTTACAGCGGGGCTGGAGGCAGTATCCGGCAAAGTCAGAAGAAAGCTCTTCGGTGGAGCTAAATGTCGTCTGTGGCGAAGCTACCGCATACCCTTTCTGCGCAGTTGCGTGTGACTTCAGGCGGAGCTAACTCTCTTTGCGGAGTTGCGCTTCAGCAGTTCAGGCGAAGCTATAAGTTAGCTTCCTGGCGGAACTTTGAATGGCTTCAAGGCGTAGTTGGATGATCTTAGCCTCTCAGGCGAGGTTGTCCCTTTGGGCTCATGTGATGCTAAGTGCTAACATTTTAGACCTGCTGAGGTCTTTTCAGAGACAATCCGGACTCACTGTCTGCTTGACTGGATCAGTGGAGTCCAAGTTGCTTCCTTGTCCCTCGGAGATAGGTGAAAACTGGTCGTCAGCTTGTCTGTCACTCGTCTTTTGTAAATGTCAACAAGTTTAGACATTGTTCAGGCCAGTAAAAATCTTGTCTTTTTAAGTGTCAACAGTGTCTTCGAGGTTTGATGCCGTCAGCGCATCCATACCCTTACACCTCACATACCAAAGTTGTTCATCCCGTTGAACTTCACCACATCAATCCTTGGATGTGGATTCATGGATCTCACCGATGTATTTTCTCCAGCCATCTTCTCAACTGATTCCTCAAAGCACTGTGGAAACAAACGGAGTTAGATAAAATAAACTAGATAAAGATAGGATCTTTACCTCCATGCGAAACCCTTTTAAGAGTTTCCAAAGCAATCTACTCCACCAACTTGATTCCTCGAGTAATCTTCACACGCTGTTCTGAGATTGACACACGATCCCACAAACAGTCCCAACTCTGATCCAAGATCGACACACGATCTCCGCCAATCAGCAATAGATGCCCTTGATTCAACAGATGATCCCACGTCGAACCTGGGATGCTTTGATACCACTTGTTGTGCCCTCGACACCACTCGTTGTGCGCAGCGGTCCGCGAAAGAAGAGACACAACAATAACCACCCTTGAGGAATCCGCCCAACTGACGGAGACTCGATGCAGCCGGAGAAACAACCAACACAGTAAGAATATTAATCAACAGAGAAAAGCAATCAATATACAAATTTAACGAGGTTCGGCAACGTGCCTATGTCCTCGGGGCAAGGGAGAGAGAGATCCTATTGATTCAATAATCAATACAATAGAGAGAAACTTGAGGAGATTTCTTGATACAATACATGAGGCCTCTAGCCTCTATTTATAGCCACAGAGTCCCTGGATTTATGGAAACCCAGGTTAGATTCAATCCCATGCAGAAAAGGAATTCGAATCCTAAAAGGAAAGTCTTGTCGGTCGACCGGCCGGTCGACCGACCCATGCCACGGTCGACCGGCCCGGTCGACCGCGCCTACCTGAGAGAGAAGCCACTTCAGTCAGTTGACCGGGGCCGGTCGACCGCTCCTTCCCGTGCACGCCCGTGCACGCCGGTCGACCGGGCCGGTTGACCAGCCTCCTCCACCGGTCGAACGTGAGGTCGACTGGGAGTGCAAACTGGCCTGCTCCGTGCGCCGTTTCTCTCTCCTTTGTCGTCCGATCTCTGTGCTACCTCTTTCCATCTCTTCTATCTCCTCTCTCCCACATAATGTTCACAGACATCTGTATTACATCGATGCTATTGACCCCTAGTTTCTATACCATGCACCCTTAATGCTATGTTGTTTTTATTTTACAAACATTCTATTCTACATCAGATTTTGAGACATAATTAGGCAAACTTGCTAGTTGTGTCATCAATTTGTCAATTTGTTAATTGTCACTGAAATGAGTCATGAGAGGATAGGATCATGGTTTGAAATCTTGTATCGGTATCGGTATCGGTATCAGCCAATGGTTTTCAGTATCAATAATCACAATATCAACCATAAATATTAGCAAATATCAGCCATATCAAAAATGTCGGTCGTAATGTCAGAAGATATTTTAGGGTTATCGTATTGGGTATCGAAAAACCCGACATGATAGTTCCAATATATATTAGAATCGTCCGATATTTGAAACCATAGATAAGATGCTACTTTTTCCAGTCTTTCTTTTTACAAGTAGAGTTTGCCTAGCTTTCCTTCCAGTGTTCATCTCTCATTACAAGAAGAAGAAAATAGTAGAGGGAGAGATATGAATTAGCGGAATCAGATATCAGATTGTTTCTCTTTCTTGTTCTTGTACTCTTTACCATACACGGAGATCAGAAAATACCCAATGGTGACTAAACTCTGATCAAGCCATAGTGAATCCACAACATCGTGACTCCTATATGATCTCTGCCTTTGCTCTTATGGTTACCCCCAATATGTTTTCTTGTTTCTGATGAGGACAGCATGGCGTACTGTATGCCATTAGTTCTAGTTTTGCTTTGTTTTGTTTTGTTTTATTTTAGTTATTTTATTTTTCTGTTTTTAGTATTACATCGGTTAAATTCTGAGACTGGAGTTTTGTAAAGGTTATAAATAGGCCCCAAGACTTTCTTATTGGTACTGAATGAATGAAAAAATTTCAGTTAAATTTTTTAAGCTTTATTCTTGAAATTGGGTGTGAAGCCCATGGTGAAAGAGGCGTGAAGTCTAAAATTTATCCAGTTCTTATATTTTTTTCCCTCAATCCCACATTTTCTCTTTTTATTTCTTTTCCAAAACGATTGTTTTCTCTTTTTCACTGATTGAAGGTGATAGTGATCCCTCCCATATTATACCAATTTTAGTATGAGAGCATTTGGTTTCAATTCTCTTCAAAATTTTCATCTCCCTTCTCCTAAAACCCTAGATCAAAGCCTTAGATTTGTTCTTAAAAAAATTCAAAACCATAAATCTAGATCTCCTCCTTCTTTTTTCCTAAGTTTAGAATTTTAAAAAAAAGAAAAAAAAGAGAAAAAGGAAAAAAAGAATAAAAAATAAAAAATCCCAAAAGTTAGTGTGCACCGCCAATGTTCATGTCCTTCACTCCATCAAACCCACCAAAACCCTAACCCACTTGCCGCCTTCCCGCCGCGCCATCTTCATCGACCATCTTCGCTGCCTTCGTCGACACCCTCACTTCCCCTTTACCGTCGCGACAGTTGCCACCCCTCTCGCCTCCTTTTCTCTACACAACCTCACCAACCCGCCGCCATCAACAAACGCTAGATCCCATCGACCTCATCTCCGCCACCATCATTAGCACCTACAAAGCTCGCCATCTCCTTCCTTCATCTCGCCACCCACCGCCAACCTGGCAATAGCTCCACTGCCTTCAAACCATCATCTTCGCCGTTTTCAGAATCATCGTCGACATCGCAACAGCTCCTCAGCCTTCAGATCCTCAGTCGCCACCTCTCTCTATTGCAGATTCTATCGCCTATGACTATTTTCAGGTTCAGGTTGATCAGCTGGTCGAAACCTCCAATAGCAACACGACCTGCACTCAATTTCAGATTCGATACTCGACGAGAAGAAAATCCTATTTAGTTTGGGTTTGAGTAGTTAAGTCCAACCCAATAGCGACCCGACTCGCTAAGCTGCGGCGTCGCTCGAGCCGATTGAGCCAATCTTTAGCCGGCTCAAGCTGATAATGTCATCGGCTCGTCGAGCTGACCCGAGCCGACCCTGACTCGAACTGTCAGCTCAACGCTGAGTTGTCGACTCAAACCGAGCCGACCTCGAGCCGCTAGCTCAGACCGAGCCGACCCGAGCTGACAACTCAGACTGAGTTAACTCAGTGAGCAGCGCTGAGTTGTTCCTAACTCAGCCTTGACTCAGTCCAACTCAGCAAACTCAGTTCGGAAGCCGTTTTGAGCCCGTTTCAAGTCTAATTCTAGCCATTTTCGAAGTGTTGGACTCGCAGGAGACAAAGCTATACAACCAATGACTGCAAGTTCACTTCGGATTCATATTCGAGTTTAATTTTTAAATTTTTTATTCAATTATTTCTCTCTCAACTAAGGTGGCTAGTTCTTAAATCTGTCGCAAAATGAAAATATTGTCTGCTACCCACAAAAGTGAGTTTGTGTGAATTTGACCTTAAGTGAAAATCAACATCAATATTAACTATGCAACTTAAGTTTATTTGAGTAAGTGATCACTTGAATAATTTGAAAATTTACTCTGTTAGCACGTGTAGTTTAATCACATTTTCAATATTAAATTATCTTAATCACGTGTTAGTCGATAAAACTTAAAAAATGGTATTATTCATCATTAACTTGATCTATGATTCCTTCTGCATTAGCATACATCTCAACCTTAGGTAGTTTGCACTTTGCATCAACACTTGTCGTTTGTCTGCATTAAAAAAAATTAAAAAATAAAAAAATTCCTCATTTAGGACTAGTTAGAATTTGCATGCCAACTAGAAGTGAAATTTTTTTTTTCAATAGGAGAAACTTTTGCGTCCATGGACTCTAGCATTAAGGATACACTTGACGTGATCCTTGTTAAGACGGACCAGATGAACTAATGACTGTAAGAGTGTAGAGAACAAACTGACACCAACTACAGGGAATTAGTCACACATCTTGATAGGCTAGAAACTAATAGAAAGAGAACCTTAGATCATATAGAGAATAACGAGTCTCGAGCAAACACTAGGTCACCCCCTACGAAGGCAAGCTTAGCACTACAACACTGAAGACATGGACGCCCAATATGTCAAAAGTTTAAAAGTAGATGCTCCATCTTTCTACAGACATCTAGACCCTCAGGCTTACATAGTTTGGCAACTAGCTATGAACGCTACTTCTATTGGTGTGACATGTCAGAGTGTAGAAAAATTTAATTTGCTATGATGGAACTAACTGGACAGACCAGACAGTATTAAGAGAACCTTAAAAGAATGATGCGATTTAGAAAAGATGACCCAGTTGAGACTTTAGAGGGAATAAAACAGAAACTTAGGCTGAAGTATGTTCCACCTTCCTTCAGTTTACTGGATAAATGGAATAGGTTAACTCAAGAAAACAAGTTGGCCATTACATCGCAAGGTTTGATGAATACTTGAATCAGTGTGGTGCCATCAAGTTTGAGTCTCTCGAACAAATTCTATCTAGGTTTAGATCAGGTCTTAGGGACGACTACCGCCGAGAGCTCATAGCTCGAGGCATCACGGTTTTAGAACATGCATATCAGCTGGTCATCGATTTAGATGAGCCTAGAGGATCATACTTTCACCGAACTAATTTTGGAGATAGCTCTAAGATAACAACACTAGCAAACTTAGTTTTAACCGATCATTTCTTACCTAGAGCAAACCTGTCTCCAGTTCTTCAAGTGTCAAATCAGCAGGCTCGTCTAATACAAAACTGGCAACTTTTGAGAAGAAGGCCGCTAGTGAACTAATGGAGGTCAATCCGCGTACCCAGTGTTATAGATGTCAAGGGTATGGACACTTTGCAAGCCAATGCCTGAGTCAAACTAAAACCCTTTTAGTGGAAGTCCTTGTAGAAGAATGTGAGGAAAAAGAAGATGGTCTAGAAGCGGCTGTGCATCAATAGGACGATGACTCGGACGCTTCTGCTTCAGACTGTAAGTTCAGTGGCTGTATTCGAACTTTAGCATCGATTGACCTAACCCCTAGTTACGACAGCCACAATAAGTCAACGATTGGAGAAGAACTACAACCTTACACATGTTCACCAAGAGTGGAGATAAGAACTATAAGATGATTATGGACAGTGAAAGTAGTGTCAATGCAATATTTATCGTTCAATGTGACTAAAAAGGTTTGGGTTAAAGGCAGTACCCCATTCCCTACTCATACAAGGTGTTATGGATTAACTCTACGGCTCTAGAAGTGAAGCAACAATAACTAGTCTTGGTCGACTTTAATCTATACAAGAACAAGATCTGATGCAATGTGATTATTATGGATGTGGATCAAATTATTCTAGGTAGACCATGATTTTTTGACAAAATATTATCATCTACGGTTGATCTAACATTTGCAATTTTACATAAAGGTAAGAAAATTAAGTTACTACCCTTGAGATCCAAGTTTAGATAGCCTGAGTAAACACCTATCACAGTTAAGAAATGTAAAGGAACTAACCTAATCAGTGCAAAAGTCCCTGATCAAAAACTGAGGAAAGGAGCCCCTTCTTCCCCATCCTTGGTTCTGCTGCCAACCCCACCTCTCTTACCACCAATTGTTACCACTCTCTCTTTTTCTCCTACCGATCTTACCTGCTCTGGCCGTCAACCCCTTCTTCTTTTGCTATCGACGCCACATCATTTTAGGACATTAGACTCTGCATCTGTATCTGCATCCGCATCTCACACACGTGCATTACGTGAGAAAATCAGAGACAAAATAATAAAAAATAATGCTGATTATAAACCTTCTACTGATTGATTGAGAACTTATAATGTTGGTGACTGTGATGGTCCGCCTGAGGACTGAACAGTTTTCTTTGGGAACTGTTAAGAAATTGCACGAGAGAAGCGCATGCCCTTTTCAAACTCACAAAATGATCAATTCAAATGCTTATGTGGTGGACCTCCCACTAGATTTTTTGTATTAGTTGCACTTCTAATGTTGAGAAGTTGGTTCCATATAGAAGTGCTTTTGATGCTCCTAATCTTTCATGGATGAGCCTACCCACAACCTTTCTTCTGAGAGCTCCCTCTACCTCTACGTCCTCCTAAATTATCCCATGCAGTAAAAATATAGATTCTAATTTGAATGGTCAGATTGTCTCTACTACAAATGGAGGAGCACGACATTATCTTGTTAAGAGAAGAGGAACACCTGAATCAAAAAATTCTTGGAGTACTGAGGAAGATCTTCGATGGTTTAGCTATAGACTATTTGAGCATTATCACAGTCAGACAATAGCTTTTCAGCCCACACTCGACATAGGGCCTGTTTGGTTAAGGGTGGAAGTGAGGAAGCGAGGAAATGAGGAAGTGGTAATAATTCCCTTTGGAACTTAGGAATTGGTTGTAAGTTTTTCGGTGTTTGGATGTTGTTAGGAAGTGTTGTTTGAAAAATATTGTCTTTTCCGATGTTTGGATGGTAATGTGAAAGTGGAAGTGAAAAAGTTGACCACAAAGTTGACCGTAAAATAATATTAAAATAAAAAATAATTTAGAAAAATAAAAAATGGACTGTAATTAGAATGCAAGTGAGATTTACATGATCAAAAAATTAACTGTTTTGTGCTACAACTTATTACAAATGAGATTTACATGACCACAAAATTAACTGTAGCACTCTGGAAGTGAGGAAATGATTGTGTAAAAGAGAAAAGAGAAAAGGAAAAGGAGTTTTCTTATTTTCCTTTTCCGGTGTTTGGATAGATAGGGAAGTGAGCAATTATACTTCCCTATTTCCTTACTTCCGTCCACTTCCTTGCAACCAAACAGCCCCATAATCGAGTTTTCCCACCCCGGGGGAAATGATGAGGAGATCACGCCATGTTGCATGTCACCAGTTCTAGTTTAGTTTTGCTTTATTTTATTTTATTTTATTTTAGTTGTTTTATTTTTCGTTGTTTTTAGTACCACATCGGTTAAATTCTTAGACTGGACCTTTGTAAAACTTATAAATAGGCCCCAAGACTCTCTTATTGGTATTGCATGAATGAATAAAAAAATTTCAGTTAAATTTCTTGAGCTTTGAGTTCTTAAGATTGGGTGTGAAGCCCTTAGTGTAGAGGGTGCGAAGCCCTTCGTATAAGAAGTGCGAAGCCTATGGTGAAAGGAGTGTGAAGCCTAAAATTTGTCCAGTTCTTATCTCTTTTTCTCAATCCCAAAATTTCTCTTTCTTTTTCAAAACTCTAGTTTTCTTTTTTTCATTGATTGAAGGTGATTGTGATCCATCCTTAATTACATTAGTTTCACTTCTCATTTCCATCCCATCTCTTTGCGACTTCTTTTAGTCTTAATCTATTCATTGTGGCATTTTTCCCCTGCTCTTTCCTCTAATTGATTGCAAACATCTGGTTTCGCTGACTCTCAGTTCCTCCTAGATAACTGGACATAATCCACATGCTTGTTCAGCCATCTCTACCACCGAGGCTGCTAGTAATCTAGCTAGAGTAAGGTTACCAATTTGTCATTCAATGCGAGTTTAAATCAGGCCATTTATTGTCAGTTGGTACTGTCTTGACTCTAAATGTGACAGATATCTTGATTTGCAAGATAATGCATCAAATGTTTGGGCTAGGGGATTTCCCCCTCTTATTCTCCAGCAACAGTGTTGAGGCTTTTAACATGATATTTCTTTTTTCCATGGTGGAATATAACTATTTTCAGCTAACTTCCCCCTTTTATGGCATCTATCAACATGTTATTGGTCTGAAAATGAATATGGCTTGCTTGCAATATGAGATTTTTGTTCATCTGATTTGCTTTCATTGCTCCTTATCAGTTGGATAAAAAGCATTATGTTTCCTTGCGCTCTTTGTTTCTACTTGGCTAAATGCTATAAAAGGCTACCTATGGGCGCTGTTAACTCAGATTGGATAGAAACTTAGCTCACTTAGGCTATGTTTAATAACATCAAGATTCATAATAACAAACCATATAAACCCTAAATTCCCAAATCAAATATCTGTGAAAACTAAACCATCATAATAAAATAGTGAAAAAAAACAAACATATAGCTCAGAAAGAGATGCAAAAATTCCTAGTTAGAAAAATAAAACTTATTTTTTTTTCCTTGCAGTTTTGTTGAGCATGTGTCTACCAAGTATCTTGCATATGTTGGATAGGTGCCGGACACAGACATGGGTTCCAGCGCGTGTCAGTGCAGCATAGCGTAAGGGTAGTTTATGGTTGTTGCGACAGAATGAATCACTCAGGTCCTAACATATTGCGAAAATAGTGTTGTTCGTTTATTTCAGCAATGGAAAAACTTCAGGGTAAAAGGAGTTCAATAGGATTTTTGTTGACTAAAGTTTGATAAAAGTTGAAAAATATCGGTGCCTGGGATAAAGTTTGAGGCGTATTTGGCGTCAAAAGGCAGATTTGACACATAAATTGATTTTCCAACTAAAGAAAGCTCAAGGAATCCAACATAAGATTATAGGGCAAGAATTATATTTTTCTGTTGCATATGCATGGAAACTGCAAGAAAGAAGATGGTAGAGAAGTTGGACTACTAAAGGGAAGAAGAAAGTAGCAGGAGGATGAATAGAGCACAACACTCTTTTCAGAGCTGGGTAGAAATAACCCTATGTCAGCCCCCTAAATGTTGTTTTGCAAGAGAAAATGATATAAAAACATATAATTCCTTTCTTAACTGATTCGACTGCTATAGTTCTGTGGTTACTATTTATGCATATGGTCACACTACATGTATTCCCACTAGACCTAAGTTACAATTATGCAAAAGGGAATTCTAAACAGTTCAAAATTTGCAAAAGACTTGAACCATTATAGACTAGTAGTTGTTAAATTGGCATGGATCTTATATTCCATCGCATAGAAGATTTAAATCACTGCCTTTGCAAGACGAGTCACATCATAGATTTACTTACTCGACATGAAAACTTAGAACATCTTTTGGATTTGCAGGTCTAGGTCCGAGAAGGAACTACTGAACAAGGGAGTTGATGGTGAGAGGGCCCAAGAGACGGTTGATAAGTTGAAGCACGCTCTATGACCCCGCCTATGTTGAGCATGCTATTTTCAAGAAAGAGTTCATTGTCGAATGCCACACATCGACTCGTGATTCGATTGCGATTTTAATGCAAATTAGAAGATCTCATATGCTACTTAAGAGTTTAGATGGAGGTTGCTGCTTTCTTGACTTACGAGAAAGAAATGTTGGCGATATTTGTAAACAAATAAACCCTAAAAGCATACTTCATTCATTAGACAAGAGAGATATAAATAGAGTACAAGGTGAATATGAGTATATATGTAATGACCAAATAACCAAATACTAATAACTCAACTTAATACTTTCCCTCAAGTTGGAGCATAGATATCTAATATGCCCAGGCCTATGTTGTTACATAATTTAGAAAACATCTGAGGTAAGGCAAGTTTGATAAGGAGATCTGCTAACTATTTCGAAGAAGGTGTGAACTGAAAAGTAACCATCTTTTTAATCCAAGCATCCCTAACGAAATGATAGTCAACCTCAATGTGCTTAGTTTTTTCATGGAATACAAAATTCTGAGCAATTTAGATAGCAGACTGATTATCACAATGCATATGCATTGATTTAGGCTTTCTAAAATCAAGCTCCATCGGTAGATTCTTTAGTCAAATCATTTCACTTGCAGCATGAGCCGTAGATTTATATCATCTTCTGCACTTGAGCGAGATATAACATCTTACTTCTTACTCCTCTAAGTCACAAGATTTTCTTCAACAAAGGTCTAATAACCAGTAGCAGACTTTCTATCTCCCATGTCATCGACATAATTTGAATCAGAGTATTTAGAAATGTGTACATGTCTATGTTCTCACACACCAGGTATTTCTCTGGACAACTCTTGAGATAAGCCAGAATTCTTAGTGTAGCGGACCAATAAACTTCTCTGCGCTGATGCATGAACCTACTCAATATACTAATAACAAAAGTTATATCTGGTCTAGTAACCATGAGATAGATCAACTTCCCAATCAATCTCTTTTATTGTCTTGGATCATCAAGTATGTGACTATCATCAAATCATAAGTTCACATTGACTTTCATTGGAGTGCTAGCAGGTTTGCATCCCAAAGTCATGTTTCCTCTAAAAGATTTAAAACATACTATCGTTGAGAAAAAAGTGCACTATGTTTTTGATGTGCAACTTCAATCCCCAGAAAGTATTTAGGCCTTTACATATCTTTGGTCACAAAATGACGCTTAAAATACTTCTTTGTCTCCAATAGCCCAGTTGATTCACTGTCAGTCATCAATATACACTGTCAGAACTGTGATGCTAGATTTTGTGCACTGAATGAAAACAGAGTGATCTGAGTGACATCAGTGAAAACCAATCCAGAGATGGTAATGTCAAACTTCTCAAATCATGTCCTTAGACTCTGTTTTAGACCATATATAGCCTTCTTAAGATGACAGAGTGTATTCTTCCCTAGAGTAACATAACTTGGAGGTTGTCCTATATACACCTTCTCATGAGATTTTGATATAAAAAGCATTCTTGACATCTAGCTGGAAAAATCATCATGACAAGTTAACAACAACAAAAATAGTATTCTGATAGAATTCATTCGGACAACTGATGAGAATGTCTCAAAATAATCGATGTCATAGGTATGAGTATGACCCTTGGCCATGAGTCTGGCCTTATATCGATCCACCGATCCATCTAGGCGATATTTTAAAGTATAGACCTAGTGACATCCCACCACAACATCTGTGAGTGTCGAAACCATGTCTTAAGTTTCGTGGGAAACCAGAGAATCCGTCTCCTCATCTATGGCCTGCTTTTAGGCAGGTACCAATAAAGCCTCCTCACAAGACCTGGTATAGACTTAGAAGACAATGATAGAGCAAACTAATGAAAAGCAGGGTGAAGATGATCATAGAAAATGAAATTCGAAAGAGGATGAGGAGTGCAAAACCGTTTCCTTTTTGAAGGGTAATGTGAATATCAAAATCAGAGGGAGATATTGATGATTGAGGATAAGGACCATCTACTGGAGAGAGGTTAGCCGGAATTAGTTCAGAGGCAAGAACTTTTTGGTGATGAGTGTAGAAGTATATGAATCTCGAATCGACTTTGAGGCAGGTGACTTTGAAGTGTCTACTGGAGGCACTGACAAAGAATCAGTAGAAATAGGTGCAGGCAACGACACAGACAGTGAAGGAGAAATAATCTCATATGCAATAACAGGAACCTGTGAAAAAAATATAGAATAAACTCAAAAAATGTGACATTGGCAGGCACAAAATACATTCTGGTAACGAGATTATAACACCGGTATCTATTTTGAGTTCTAAATACTCAACAAAGACACATTTGATAGATCTAGAAGACAATTTTTCTAACCCAGGAGACAATTTCTGAACAAAATTAGTATAGCTAAAAACACGGAGAGTCATGGAGAAGACACTCTTGTTAGGATAGAGATAAGAGGATGAAAATTTTCTATCAAGAACAGAGGAGGACATCCTATTAATCAATTAAGTACTTAACACAACATCATAACATAAATATTTCGAAATACACATGTATCATCATGGTCCTAGCAACATTCAGAATATGCCTATGTTTGCATTTAACAACACCACTTTGTTGGGATGTATGAGAGTAGGATGTCTGATGAATAATCTTATTTTTTGAACAAAAGACAAACACATCATTTTTAACATACTCCAAGGCATTGTCAGTACAAAACACACGAATGAAAGTAAAAAATTAATTTTTTATTTCATTAAAAAGAGTTCAATAACATTGAAAATTTCTGACCTCTCTTTTAGTAAGTACAATCAAGTCATGTGAGAAGTCATCATCAAAAAGTAGAAAATATCTAAAACCTTTAATGAAAGGCATATAACTGGGATCCTTGACATCAGAGTGGACTAACTCAAACGCATAACTACTACGCTTATTGACTCGACTCTGAAAGGAATTACGATGATGCTTACCTAACTCACAAGACTCACAACCTAAAAAAGAAATAAAAGACTGAATAAGAACAACAAACGAAGCTTTTGCACCAAAGGATGACCAAGCGCCAGTGCTAGAGTAGAACGGGATTTGCAACTAAGTCAGCAGGGGTCACTTGGTCATCCAAATAGTACATGTCTCCTGACTCATACTCTGAACTAATCCTCCTTCCAATCAACAGGACCTGAAACAATAATGAGAAGGGAAAAAAAGTTATTTTACAGTTATTATATTTGGTAAATCGATTGATAGACAAGAGGATAATAGGAATTTTGAACAATATAGGACATCAGTAAGAGTTAAGGACGGAGTACCCTGAAGTACCTCAATGCCTAATACAGGTGACTGTGTACTATCAATAATTTTAATAGAAGGGTAGGTATTTAAAATTTTTAATGAAACAAAATTTTATTTAATACTTGTCATGTGGGGATGAGGCTCCTGAGTCTAAAATTCAAAGCTTTTATGGAGGCAGTATCAGTGCGCATGCCTGAAGTGGATGCATGAGTTGTTAAATGATTGTTCTGAGAGAACTCCAGCTGGCGTAGTCTATCATACTCTTCCTGTGATAATATAACAGTGAAAGAATCAAAAGAACCAGGATGAGCAGATGAAGGAACGTGAGGAGTATTACAAGGGGCATGAGGATCAGAATTAGCTAACTGTGCCCATTCAGGTCGACCAAACTTCTCCCAACACTTCTCAGATATGTGGTTACTCCGTCTATAGTGCTTATGTTGCCTAGACCCCTTGTCAGAGGCCCTGTCTGCCACCAGTAAAATGCGTCCAGCTCCAAATTAGCCACGTCTTCCTCCAAAATTGCGATCCCGATCACGACCTTTACCACATTTAGAGTACAAGACAGACTTCTCAATAGATGATGCAGATGGCACATCAGCCCCAATAGAAACATGCATGACTCTGGAGGAAGTGACATTCAACGTGGACTATCTCCTCCTAGTATTTGACCCCCTACCTGAGATCGTAGTGTAGGACTTAAGCCAAACAGGAACTTTGACTCTGTGAGATCCTGATGATACCCCATCAGTGTCGATGTATCAGTAACAGTAAGTTGATGCATCTCCAACTTATCAATCAAACTCTTGAGTTCTCCATAAAACTCGAGCACAGACTTATCTCCCTGTTTGAGCTCAAATAGGCGCTCATATATCTCAAATACCCTCGAAGAATTCTTTTCATTTTCATACATTACCTTCAGGATATCCTACATCTCATTAGCAGTGGTCAAGAACATGACACTGTCACTGATCTTCTCCTCCAGACTGTTGAGGAGCTAAGGCATCACAGAATAATCTCCAGTAAGTTATGTCACATAAGATGGATCTTTAGCAGCAGGCCGAGGCTGAAGAAGATGAGCCAACTTGTTCTGAGTACCAATGAATATACGAAATATTGTGCCATCAACAAGTAGTTAGAGCCATTCAACTTTGTGATAATCCCCAAAACTGTCTTGGGCGTAGAAGTCTCAACTATCGGCGATGGAACCAGAGTGAAGGAGGAGCTCGAAGTATCAAACATCGTAACCAGTAAGATAAATCACCAGAAAACAGTAGTAAGTAGAAAACTTCGATCTGGCCAAAGATGAGTACAGGACTCGAGATACAACAGGAACAATTGTGCACCCTTCACTTCATGTCAAAGAGCCTTGACAAGGCTTCTGCGGGATTGACCGAGCCTTGCAGGTGCACATCAGAACTTGTCAGCTTTCAAAAAAGAAAAACATAACAGAGGCCGATGAGGTCTCCTTGGGTGCAGCAGGGCCTGTCGGGCTTCAGAGGGGTGCAGAAGAGCCTTGCGGGTGTTGCCAAGGTGCAGAAGTCTTCACCGGATCCTTGTAAGGATGCTACAGTCTCCCACGGCTTCACGCATGGGTGCAATCTCCTTAGCGAGCCCACGCAAGGATTGTGACACCTCTATTGATGTCTAGGAGCGATGGCGAGCTCTTTTGAGGAGTCGCATGAAGTATTTGGGATGGTTGAGAGGACGCTTGATTGGAGAAGGAAGCAGATGGTTGTAGAGAAACTAGGGTTAGGGTTTTATTTACTCTGATACCATGAAAATAAATAAACCCTAAAGCATACTTCATTAGAGAAGAGATATATAAATAGAGTACAAGGTGAATATGAGTACACAGGTAATAACCCAATCCTAATAACTGAACTTAACAATATTAATAATTGTTAAGAAATGGTGGCGTAAGGTTGTCCATGATACATATGGATCAAAAGAGTATAAAATACAATCTTGATCAAAGATTTGGGACAAACACTTGGCTTTGGACTGTTTTGGACTTTAAGGTCGAATACAAGCAAGGAGGAGACAACAAGGTGGTTGACGCCCTCTCTAAGCAAAAGAAGGGGAACCGATGTAGCTACCCGCATAATCGAAGTGTTGGTTCCTATATTGTTGGAGCGTATTAAAAATTTAGGTTGAGAAGACCCATTTCATGTGAAATTGCTTACATAGGAGGAAGGCTGGGCAATGGGAGCTCCGCTCTACTGAGATGGATGGTTCTGATACCAATTGAAGGACTTGGGACACCATCACAAAACACTAGTCTTTTAGGTGGAGTTGTCCAAATTTTTATATATCCAAGGTCATCCCCATGTCTAGCCGATATGGGACTATTTGTTCAATCCAAATCCCAACAGTTAGACCTAGCTATCAGCGTAGGCTTGTAACGATTCTTCACATAGCATGTGACCAGACTTCTGTCTTTAATGATTATAAAAAGCAAAGAAGAGGATGCAAGAAATTATTAAGTGAAGTTAAATTAGTCCAATAGGATCACTTCCTCTCTCAGATAAACCCCCTCCCCTTTATCTGTTCTTTAGCTTAAACTAATCCTCCCCATAAATCAGGGTAGAGGCTAGCCTTCTACACTAGACAGTGACCCATTAAACTATAAGCTTATCCAGTTAATGTGTTCCTTATGAGATAATGTAGCATAAGAAGTTACACATGTTGAATAGTAATGAGTTAATAACTTTTCTTTCACATGCTTGTTTAATGATAAACTTCATAGCAATTTTTTTAAAAAATCATTATTTTGTATTTATATAGAGAAAAGACCTGGTTAGATTTTATTTTCAAAAGTTGGCCTCTTCTTGGCCACATTAGGCTCTGAGTGCAAAGTACTCTGCTTATGTAACATTTTTGGCTTATCTTTTAGATTGCCAACCACGAACATGAGATTACTTGAATTGATAGGTCGAAACACACCAAACACCCCCCCCCCCCCCCCCCCCCCCCACACCATCTCTCTCTTCAACTTATAACTCAAAAAATAAAAATGAATATTGCTGGATTCAAGGTTGCCAACTACGAACAAAAAAGGAAAAAAAAAGGTTAATTTTTTAAAATAGAATATGAACATGTCTTCTTTTTTTATTAAAAATTCAAACTATAAAGTACAAACAATTCAAAGTGAGTGACGCGTCCATGTCGGACATCTATACTTGCAAGATATTTTCCCGACACGTTTTAGACACTCCAAACCTGCGTCGGTTTTGAAAAAAAAGAAAAAAACCATACAGTCATGTGTTGGCTCTGTGTCCAGCACCATTTCGAATTTAAATAGAATTTGAAGATCAAGTGTTGAATATTTAAAAGTCACGTGCCACTTAAATAAACACGAGAAAAATATCTCGTCAACATAAGTAAATATGTTAGTAGCATCTAAACACATCACACAAACTAGGTCAAGTATTAATTAGATTTTTTTTAGATTTTTTTTTGTTACTTTATTAGAAGTTATGGATGTAAATTATTTAGATTCTATTTTGGTTTTCATTTTCACTTTTAATAAAATACATCCTAGTCACTGTGAGTTTTGATATGTATATAGATACACATATATACACATAGTTATATCACTGTGCCCTCATATCCTACATTTTACTGATTTGTCGTGCCATCGTGTCTCTCTCGTGTCATATTTGTGTTCCCTATCCGTGCCCATGCTTCATAATATTCAAAATTGTGATTTCTTTTTAAAGGAAGTTGCCCTAAACTCTACTATTATTTTTTTCCCCCAAAAGGGGGAAAAAATGCTACTGTGTGGTTGTCACCTTGTTGAGCATATCAGTCGAAGATATTATATTGTTTGATGAAATTTTTTTATGGTTCAATGGTATATGGAAATATGAGAAACCTTGTGTGGTTGTGAGGCCTCTACTAAAAACCTTTACCATTATCTTGAATCAGCTATACAACATGGTGGAGAGCTTTGGGATATCTTGGATGGATATAAAAGCAAGGGTGTGTTTTCTTTTATTAAAAAAAAGAAATAAAGAAACAAAAGAAAAGGGGAGAAAAAAACAACAAGGGTGATGAAGGGAGAGAGATGCCTTTGAATTGTATAAGAGTTGCCAGGTGCTGTTGAATCAAAGGGCTTGACTGACAGTATAAAAGTTTGAAGTGTCGAGATGATTATATATTAGAATTGTAGTTCTTGTATCTTAACATATTGCTCATTTCAGGGCCGTTTCTTTTGGAGAATAGCTTTACAAACTTTAGCACAGACCCTTACTGTTGCATAGCCTTACATAGTGTTAAACAAACACAACCACAGTACTGCATTGTGTGTGTTTGGGTAGGTGGGTGTGCAGTTGCACACATGTTTTGTGTGTGATTTGGTTGAGAAGAATAAGGAATCAGACGTTAGTCTCCAACAGTGCTTGCCCCCCCCCCCCCCCACCCCACACACACACACCACCCACCCACCCACCCATAGATTGGTTGAGAAGAATGAGAAATCAGACTTTAGTCTCCAGCAGTTCAGCAGGAGAGAGAGATGGCAATGATATTTCTCATAAACTGCTCCTGGACCTGAATGGTTAAATAGGAAAGGGAAATGTGGACCATCATCTGCAACCTTTGAGTACAGTGATTATAACTGTGGAGGAATTTTAACCATTTCTCATGTTGTAAGGTATTGTGATGCCTTGGGATATATACAAAATCTCAAGGACCCATCATTGGCTTCCACTGCTACTGAAGTCTAATTGTTACAGTTGCCTTTTCTTTAATAATGGGAAGCTGCAGCAGGGTGCTGAGCATCAATCATGTTTTGGGTCTATATTCTAATATTTATTGTAGAGAAAATGAGCTATGGGTGGCGGTTGCTCTGTTTTTGTGAAAATATTTGATGGTTTTTCTGTGATATACATAGTTAAGTTCTTTTTTCCCTTAATGTAATGGCACAAGTCAAGGCTTCGTCTGCGCAAATGGTTGCTATGCTTTGAGATTGGATATGTTCTGTCTCTGATACTGAGGACCATGAAGCTACTGCAGGTAGTTTTTGTATTGGCATTGGCTTGAGATTCTGTCAATGTGCTCGAAGCTAAGAGTTGTGGCAAGTGTAGCAGTGGCTGATATGAGATGTTAAGGCTCAATTTATGTAGGGGTGTGCACTTGTCTTTTTCCCTTTCCTCTTTCTTTTCATTATAAAAAGAAGAAATAAATGGAGAGAACTTGACATAAATGCAGCATATTAAAATTGAATCGCGTTGGACTTGTGCCACGCGTAGGGATGATAATGAGTTGGGGCCGGACCCAGAAGAGAGACCGATACTCCAACCTTCGTAAAGTTTCGGTAAGGGTGGGAAGGCCCTGCCCGGCATCGGCTTATTATCATCATCCTTTAGTGGAGACGATGATTCTTGCATGTCATTTGAAGTTTCACCTGTATATTCAGTAAAAATTTGGTGTCTCAGCAGTGTGTCGTGTAGTATCAGTTGTGTCTGTGTTCATATCGGTGTGTCTGTGTCTTCTACTTCTTCTGAAGTCTGGGTTATACATCTTTCTTTAAGTTTGTGGTTTGCACCTGATGTTCTTAAAGGTTTGAACTTGCATTTTTCTCACCAATGAACTGTTTTGAGCAACCCAAAGTGGTGGGCATGTCAAGTGTGAGCTGAAGCTGGGAAGCAACCAAACTTGATGGACTTTGGGGGCAGCTGTCTGAAATGATGGGTTTTTGGGAACTGTCAGAATTCAGAGGCCCATCAGCATTCAATCCTGGTCCCCTGGGTGTTTTGTTTCAAGTGCTTTTTGGCTAGAAACTTTGATGTGGGTTCCTGGTGTGCCATCTTAGTTCAGTAAGACCCAGCCCAGAATATTTACCCAAGTTAAAAAGGTCCATGGACCACTTCAGCATGCCAATGCAACCATTTTGTCTTGTTTCCTGTTGTTTTTGAAACTCTTTCCCAGTTTTGCAGTGGTGATGAGTTATTAGATGTATTGTATGACCAATTGGTGTCTTGTTTTGGGATTAATGGCAGGTATCCAGCTGCTTTGTTGCCTGTCTAGGAATTTGGTGAATGAATCTGTAAGTTGGTACCAAGAAATGTTGTCTCTGTGAAACGCAAGGAGTTAATGAGCAGGTTGCAGTTTGTTTCGTTTTGTACTTAAGTTCCTTAATCGTAGTTTTCTGCTGCTAAATCATTTAAATACAAAATACTAAATTGAGGTCTTTTCACGCCGTTACTCACGATTTTAGAAGTTAAGCTTGTTATATGGTTAGAAATCACTTTTTTGTACTCTAATCATGATCCACAGCAAGCAGTTCAATTGTTAGAACACGTACAATTTTACAAAACCCTGACACAATAATAAACGAGTAGAATTTGATTATGAGGTATCTCGAGCTCAAAACAAGACTGGACTGTCTATATTTTTCCCGAAAAAGAAGAAAAATGTTGTGCCACCTTTTTTTTGATCCCACCGATTTTTCGTGAAAAGCTCAGTCTTAGGGGTTGTTTGGTTGGGAAAAAAAGGCGGGTCTGTTTGGTTGTCGTAACTGGCCGTAATTCGTAGTTGTAATTGGTAAAGTCTTTTACAATTGTAAATGAGTTACATGTATGTAAATTTTACGATGTTTGGTTGGTAATATAAAATTGTAAAATGGGATAGTGTATTATACTTTACAGTGTTTGGTTGTCGTAATGTATAAGTCGTAAGTGAAAAAGTTGACCACAAAATTAACTATTTGGTGATTTTAAAAGTTTTAATACTACAAATAAATATTAAAAAAGTTAAATATTAAAAAATTTTAATATTAATATAAAAAATATTACAAATTTGTATGACCACAAAATTAACTGTAACTGGCTGTAAGTGCGTGGTAATTGGGTTGCAAGTGAGTATTAGTTGAGTTACATAAGTCTTTTACAAATTACGGTCCAAACAAACGCCGTAGTTATAACTGGATAGTAAATCATTTACGAATTACGAAGTTTTACGCGAAACAAACGGTCTCGTAGTGTAGAAGTCTGAATTTGACAGGCCCCATATGATTTTCCTATATGGTTTTTCAACTCCAACATGTTTGTTTGTCCAAAAATTAAGAGGGGTTGAAAGGGCTGCCACGTTAGAAAAGTTTGAGTGTCATATTTTCTCTCAAAGTTGAGAAGAAAATCCATGAAAAATCTGACAACACTAAATTAATATTTTCTCTCTCTGTTTTTTTTTGTTAGGGTTACTCTCATCTCTCTCTCTCTCATCACCCGCGCCGCTGTCATCTCCCTCTTTCTCGGCTTCTCTTCTTCGTCGGATACGCCATGAAAGGTGGAGTTTTTTCTTCGTCGCTCTCAACTGACCCTCAATTTATCTTATATGACACGATTTGGTGGCCTCATTCTCCTTCACTGAAGCTTGTGGCTCTTTACATCCAAAGTAATTTGTGATGTGCCTTCTTGTATGTTGAGATTGGCAGGCATTCTTGACCTAATTTCCCCCCAAATTTGCTTGATTGAAGGGGATATTCATGGGGCTTCTTTGGGAAAGGCGATGATCTCAACTCAAAAAGTTTAAGGTACCTCATCCTACAAGAGGATTTGTCGGGCCTAGTCAAGCAAGCCAATTGTATGGGAATGGGGCCATTAATCAAATAATAATGGGGATGAACATAACTCAAGCGAGAAGCTCAGCCGCATACTATGGTGGTTAGAGGAAGTCCCCCGGTACTTGGACCCTTCATGCAATTCCTACAAGCTGAGATTGTAATACCAATGCCCAGGCCATCTCCACAAACCAGTGGGACACCATTTGTCACCCAAAGTGAGAGGCACACATTGCATGACACTGGTGATTCTAAGAAATCAAGAGACAGAGATGAGGTGAAGGTGAGTTTCCCGGTGAAGAAATTGAAGAACAAGCCACCGGTACCGCGAACAAAAAGACCAAGGAGCAACTGAACAAAATATGGGATGCGGAGCATGACGGCTTTCTCATTCCTTACCTAGCTGAACTAGCAAGGCAAAGATACAAAGTTTTGATAAAACCTTTACGCCTGCTGCCTTTTCCGTAGCTGCCTGTGCTATGAACAAGAAGTTTTGTACTGATTTCAGAGGACCAAATATTTCCAACCATATTAAGAGCTTGAGCACCAGGTTTATGGACATGTGCCACTACTTTAATACCAGTAGAGCCGAGTGGGATGAAAAGAGCAATTGATTACTTTTGATAGAGGAAGGTATACAATTATATCACTTCCTCTCTCTCTCTCATTTAGCAATTATTTGAGAGTGATGTTCATTTTTTACTTTCATTAAATTTGACTACTTGTACAGAAAACACCAAAACTGCTGAAGCACTTTGATACTGAGGTTTATAATTAGAGATTACTTTGCTAACGGAGAGTTCAAGAAGCACGTCTTTGACATGTGTGACACAATTCTTATTTTATATTTGCGGAGAATTATAAATGTCAAGGACAAAGTTTTGAATTAATCATGATTTTAAACATAACTATAAAAATAAACCCCCAAAAAATATTTCTAACAACCGACTTCCTTCTCGTCATATTGACGCCACGTCGGCCAACGGTCGACTGTGGGCACCAGCGTGATGCAGTGAAGGTGCTTCACAGAAGTCTGGCCTTGGCAACAAGGCCGGACTTAGAAAATGAGTGTTTAAAAGTCCGGCCTTGCCAAGGTCGAACTTTTTTGTATCATTTACAAAAAGTCCGGCCTTGGCATCCTTGCCAAGGCCAGACTTCTATGACTTAACAAAATCAAAAGATTCGCATGCCATCAACACTCTGTACTGGATACCTTACAGAGTCCAGCCTTACTAAGACCAGACTCTGAATGAAAAAATAAAAAAAAAATCTGAACTGTATAAAATAGGGGTTCCCATCTTTCTCTGACACAGTCCTCTCTTCTCTCTCTCTCTCTCTCTCTCCCTCTCCCCCCCTCCCTCCCCCCTCTAAATCTCTCCTCCCTCTTCTGCCCTCACTACCCTGACAGCCGCCTAGCTCCAGTCGCCGCCACTGCTCCTCCAGGTTTCTCTCTCTCCCTCTCTTTCAACCCTCTCTCCCTCTCTCTCCCGCTCTCTCAGCCCTGTCTCCCTCTCTTTCCCGCTCTCTCTCTCCCCCCTTCTCCCTCTCTCTCAGTTCTCTCTCTCTCTCCCGCTCTCTCACAGTCCTTTCCATTTTTTTATTTCCATTTTTTGTGTTAAATTAGAGTGATTTGTGCAGAAATTGTGTAGAATTTTTATTTTTTGAGTAAAATTGTTAAATTGATTTGTGTACACTTGTATTTTTAGATTAAAATTAAAGTAAATTTGAGTAAATGTAGAGTAAATTTTGCGAATTATTTTTTTGTAAAATGTTTGCAATTGTTTATAAAATTGTTAAAATTATTTTTTGTAATATTTTTAAAATTGTTGTTTGTTAAATTTTTTGTAATATTTTTAAAATTGTTGTTTGTTAAATTTTTTGTAAAATTATAATTGTTAGTTAATTAGTTGTTATGATAATTTTTTTTGTAAATTTGTTAAATTTTAGAAGCTCGAGCAAATTAATAATCCTTTATTCATCCATTAGGTACAATGTCTAGTGATCATTTCCTCTTCTTGTTGGTTTAATGATAAACTAATAATATATAGGGATAATAACCCAAGCTATGTCAATGGAATAGTAAAACCCATGATTGTTAGAAAATCAGTTACAAGGTGTGAATTGATAGAGAAAATTCATCGAATTACTAAAATTAATCCAAGCGAGCATCTGTTTCACTTGACATGCAAGTGGCCAGTATCACACGAGAATTATTAAGCAGTAGGATATCAGATGATGATGACTGTCATGCTATACTTGAATTGTGTTCGTTCGAGCACAACATAAAATTATACGTGAAAAAGCATACTGTGATCCATCGAGAACCTGAAGATCATTAATAATTCACAGGTATGCTCGATTTGGATAATGAATCAACAGGCTTCATGTCACCGATTGAGCTTGAATTAAGTTGGGACGTTATTTTTTGTATTGTACAATAATACGTGTTTGCTGTTGCTGCTGTTGGTGGCTGTAACTAAAAATGCGACCTTGGCAAGGCCGCACTTCAAAATGGTGTATTTTGTTCAAGTACAAAAAATCGGCCCTGGCAAAACCGGACTTTTTGGTATGTACAAAAAAAAAAGTCCGGCCTTGATAAAACCAGACTTTTTACATAGTGAAATTTTAAGTCCGACCTTGTTAAGGCCGGACTTTTTTCTACACATTTTTGAAAATACACCTAGAAGGGGGTTGAATAGGTGTATGGCTAATATAATGACATAATGCGAAATTAAAAAGTAATTGCAAACACACTTAGTGTAACCAAAGAGTGTAACCGAATTCCCGGTGAAGGGCTCTAAACTAACTCCTCGAGATTTCTCTAAATAAGAGTTGAAGTGCTATGTAAAGCTCTCTTGGTTCAACACAAGTGAGGCACACAAACAATGCCAAGCATAAAAGATATGAGCAATATAAATCAATGCAAGATATAAAAGAGAGAGAGAGAGTTAAGAGATAGTGGATCAATCACAAACACAAAGATATGTTTCGAGATTCGAGCCACTGCTCTACCTCCCCGCCTTCACACAGAAGGATTTTCACTAATGCGTCCACACAGGACTTCCCACACAGGGAACATCCACTGAGGATTTGACAAATACAAAATAGGAGTACACAACTCCTCTCTCCAACAAAACAACCTCTACACAAAAGGCTGGCACAACAACAATCACCTCTCACAAGAGGGATATGACACTAAGCCAAACAACAATCACCTCACGCTAGAGGGATAAGGCACTAAGTCAAAATAACCACAACCACCTCTAGACTTAGAGGGATAGCCACAACCCAATGCACAACCTCCTCTACACTTAGAGGAAAAGGCACAAAGCCAAAGCAAAAGAAAGGTTACAACTCTTGGTGTCACAATAAACCACAAACCAATTTTCTCACCAAAAATAAAATCCTATAAATAGGATAGATATGATAGCTCAAGTGTGAGAAAACAAAGAGTTTGAAAATCAAAATCACAAAGAAAATACTTAGGAAAACTTCTAGAATAAAATGGAAATGAAGATAAACAATTCCCAAAGATTTATCTTTTTCTTTAATTTTTCCATCCCCTTTAAAATAAATAAAGATAAAATCTTTTAGCCCAAAAACTCTTGAAAATTTGTTGCTAAAACACTTAAGATAGAAAAATTCTCTCTTAAAATTCTTGTAAAAACAGTTCAAAGGGATGGGTATTTATAACCCATTCCAAAAACTAGCCATTGGGTCAAAGTCAGCAGAAAATTCTGCTACCGGTCGACCGGCCGGTCACTGGCCAACGGTCATATTTATGACCGTTGCAGCTTGCCGGTCGACCGCCCGGTCGACCGATCCCAGGCTTTGACCTATCGATCGATCGCGCGATCGACCGGGGCCAGAACCAGAGAGCAGAGCTCTCTGGCCGGTCGACCGCCCGGTCGACGGGGCCAGATCCAGAGAACAGAGCTCTCTGGACGGTCGACCGCCAGGTCGACCGGCCCTCAAGCCATTTGGCTGTGCACATTGTGCACATCGGTCGACCGACTTCTGCCTCGGTCGACCGTCCGGTCGAAATGCAAAAGGCCAGGTCAAACAAATTATAGGGATTAAAACTTGGTCTTTTTACCTTTAATAAAATCCCATAAAATCACATAAATTTCACAAAAATAAGTTCTTGTAATATCTTTGAAATACAAATATGTATGACTAAATTCAACACATATTATAAATAATTTGAACCATTTTGTGATATTGAAATTAAGCTTAAACACCAAATCTGTATTTTTCAAAACTTAGATTTTTGAAATGGAAAACTATTTTCTCCAAAACTCATATGGATACAAAAACATGATATTGAAACAAATTTGAAGTATATTGTATATGGATAGAATCCAATATACATATAAAATATATATCTATATTTTGACATGAAATCCAAAACGGGTTAAACCGAAAACAAAAACCAGTAAACTTTTGTGTGTGTGAACTTGAGCATATCAATACTAGCTATTTTTATACAAGATCTAAACATACTAAACTAAACAAACTGAAGTATTCTTGTCTCCAAGCCAACTTGATCCAAACGCGATCCAACGAGCTTGACTCCAACCGAGTGCTAGATGCGATCTTGACGCGCGAGCTCTTGAATCTATATGTGTTAGCTCCAAAACTCCTTTGTTGAAGCCAAACACGTACTAAGATCTTGATCAAATATCTGAAACTAATTAAGCACAAGATCATTAGTAAACTATAACTACATGAGTTAATCATCATCAAAACTAGAGTGGTGGGCCTCTGGGCCAATAATCTCTCCCTTTTTGATGATGACAAAACTCATGAAGTTATATATGCATGGATTAAGGTTAAGATTCATAGAAGCTCCCCCTTAACTCATGCATAGCAATAAACATAAGGATATTCAATGAATGCTCATAAATTAAACACAAACATATATGCATAAATGGAAGTAAACATAAATAAACTCTCCAAATACTTCTCCCTTTTTGCATAAACAAAACATATATGCATAAACAAGAAAATAAACATGCATATATAAATCTCCAAATACTTCTCCCCCTTTTGTCAATTCATCAGCATAGGGGCGAAAACAAATCAAACAATATTTAAGATACCAATTAAAATATACCAATTTATGATAAAGTTATATATCAAAATATTATGATACCAATTTATGATACCAATTAAAAATAAACAAAAATTTTAAGATACCAAAAGATACCAATTAAAAATATCTTGTAAATTTTTATACAAATAGAAAATGAAACATTGTACGTTTTTTATATCAATTGAAATATATATTATAAATTTAATACCAATTGAAAGTAAACAACAATTGAAAATACAAACCAAATTTTTAGGTAAACACAACTCATTTTGCAATAAGAATACTAAATTGAGAATAATGCAAATTAAGATTATTGATACAATATTGAAAATGTTAGCATATACCAAAACAAAGTATTTTTCATCATAAAGAATGAGAGTAAGATACCAATTGAAAATAAAACTGATTGAAAGATAAAACACGAATTTTTCTCTCCCTTTAATGAAATACTAATAAAAACAATGTATAAGCTTGTATAAGATACCAGTTGAAAAATAGTTGACATTAAGGAGTAAATCAAGCTTAGCATAAACATAATTTATCTTTAAGATGTAAAGATATTGTAACCACACACATATATATGTATGAAATATAAATACCAATCGAAATTGATACTATTTAAAGTTTGAAGCATACATATATAGAAAACACAAATATGAGTATACAAACATAAAAAATATCAATTGTGATACCAATTGAAAATATAATGAGGATCAAGTGTATAACTCATACCTACCACCCTATTCATGCACATTTATGAAGATTTTCAATTTTGATCAGACATGGTCGTCCATCCATCCGCCCTTAGAAGGAAGGGGTTTTCAAAAGTATGAATTTGAAAATAATTTTCACAATTGAAAACTCTTCCCAAAATGAAGAATTACGCAACTAGTTTATGATAATCTTGTAAACTAGTACGAAGTTCTTCAAGTAAGGAATAAAACATAAAAAACATGAATATTTAATTTTCATCAAAATAATACAAACTTCGAGGTATATGTATGTTTTGTCTAAACTCGAAGTATACATCATATCCCAAACACAAATGAGTCCATAATAGAATTTGAATGAAAAGCAAGTGACTCAAGGGTATACACGTATATCTAAAGTTTTAGACAAAATTAACATATACATGAAGCTAAACATATTATCATGAAAAACATGTACAAAATAGGGAATACAAGTTAAAATGTAAGAATCCTCAAAACTAGGTTATACTGGTACATCTAATGGGTACAAATGAGCAACATAGCACAAACACATAATAATCAAATGTGGCTCACTAGTTGTACAAGTATGTATACAAGTTTTAATGAAAACTACATCTAAACATGTAATCAAAACATGAAGCATAAAATCATAAACAAAAACCAATATGATCATTATGTAAATGCACATGTCTTATAATTATGATATACACAATAGTTAAATTAAAGTGAGAACACAAAAATATAAGTCCATATGAACATAGGTGTATCTCAAATACTACATATGTATGTCACATATCTAATCATGGCATTTAAACATAATAATTATGAAAAACTAAAACATGCTAAAATCAATCAATGAAAGCAATGTACACTAATAAGGAGTTAGAGATAGTTACCAAAATCATTAGGGGTAATCTCTAAATCTCCAAACCATGGTGGTCCTCCCACCAAACTCCCCTTGAAAGTGATGCATCAAAAGTGTCACCATTTAGCTCGGAAACGCATCCACCATCAAGGCACCAACACTCTCACGTCAAGTGAGAGCCCACACCTACATCAACTAAAATAGGAGTGACTTTTGGTACCCATACTCTATTGGATTCATGGGGATTAGCACCTTCCTAACCCAAACAAATTTATTTGCAAAGTTTGAAATATTTAGTCTATCATAATAAAATTTTACAAGGTGGCCCTTATGTCCAGAATGTGTACAAGTGTACACATGAGCATACATTGAATCATGTGTGTGAGCATGATGAGCATGTGTATGCCGTGTATGGTGTGCATGCATATGAGGAGCATGTTCTTGCGAAACATGGATTCCAAACGTGTGTAGTTCATGGCACAATGGCTCGAAGTGGAGCCCAAACAATCTACACTTTTCTTCAACACACATATATCATTTTTAGTACTTAAAGATAAAGTGGAGCATGCAACGCTAGATGATGAATCTATAGTAGCATGGCAAACATGTGAAGAAAAATCATTTTTTAAAGAAAATATTTTCCTTTGAAGCCAAATCTAACTCTTTTGAAATTGAAGCAATTTTATTTTTAAAGATTGATTTTCTTTTAAAACAATTTCAAGTTTTGAAGTCAAAGTCTCATTTTTCTTCAAAACAATGTCACAATCATTTTTATTTTTCAAAATTTGTTTTCATTTAAGACAAGATCAAGTTGGGATTTCAATGAGCCCTTTCATTAGAAATCTCATCCCTCTCTTGCAAAGCCATGTTAAGTTTTGAAAACAAATCATTATTTTCTTCTTTTATTTTAAAAGTCTTCTTTTTCAAAAGTTTATACTTTTCTAATAAGTTTTCACAAACAATAGATAGTTCTTCATTCAAAGCATCAGCATCAACATAATCATCACCTGAAGAACTAGCACAATCATCTAGATGAGTTTTCGAGTGTACCTCAAGGGAGTCATTCCCTTGGACCATGTAGCAAGCTTGTTCGGATTCATCCTCACTAGATTTCTCCTCCACATATTTCATTGTTAGAGCTTGAGAAAGGTCAAAGTGTTCCCACTGCAAAAGCGGAATCACAATGAGAAACCAATATAAGATATCTCTTGCTTAGAGTGCGCCTAAGTGCCTCTAGAGATTGTGCATTGGCCTCTATATGTTTGTCATTACCAAGATAAGATTTCTTTGTAGTGGCAAGGTAAACATGCATACCTAAGATTTTAAGGTACATGGACATCTTAACTTTTCAAACATCAATGATGGAAGTATCATACATGGGAGGGGTCATTAAATCCATGAGTGTGTGTAAACAAATATGTGTGCAAATGCAAATATAGATTAGCTAGCCAATATCTCACTCCTATGTGGTTAAACCTAATATCAGGAGCGTAGGCTCTTATACCAATTGAAAATACACCTAGAGGGGGTGAATAGGTGTATGGTTAATATAATGACAAATGATGTGGAATTAAAAATCACACTTAGTGTAACCAAAGAGTGTAGCCGAATTCCCGATGAAGGATTCTGAACTAACTCCTCTACATTCTTCAAAAATAAGAGTTGAGGTGCTATGTAAGCTCTCTTGGTTCAACACAAGTGAGGCACACAAACAATACCAAGCATATAAGATATGAGCAATATGAATCAATGCAAGATATAAAAGAGAGAGAGTTAAGAGATAGTGGATCAATCGCAAACTCAAATATATGTTTCAAGGTTTGAGCCACTGCTCTATGTCCCCGCCTTCACACAGAAGGATTTCCACTAATGCGTCCACACAGGACTTTCCACACAAGGAACCTCCACTGAGGATTTGACAAATACAAATTAAGAGTACACAACTCCTCTCTCCAATAAACAACCTCTACACAAGAGGTTAGGCACAACAACAATCACCTCTCATAAGAGGAATATGACACTAAGCCAAACAACAATCACCTCACGCTAGAGGGATAAGACACTAAGTCAAAACAACCATAACCACCTCTACACTTAGAGGGATAGCCACAACCCAATGCACAACCTCCTCTACACTTAGAGCGAAAGGCACAAAGCCAAAGCAAAAGAAAGATTACAACTCTTGGTGGTCTCAATAAACCACAAACCAATTTTCTCACCAAAAATAAAATCCTATAGATATGATAGATATGATAGCTCAAGTGTGAGAAAACAAAGAGTTTGGAAATCAAAATCACAAAGAAAATACTTGGGAAAACTTTTAGGATAAAATGGAAATGAAGATCAAAAATAATTCCCAAATACTTCTATTTTTCTTTGATTTTCAACCCCTTTAAAACAAGTAAAGATAAAATCTTTTAGCGCAAAAATTCTTGAAAACTTGTTGCTAAAACACTTAAAAAGATAGGAAAATATTCTCTTAAATTCTTGTGAAAACAGCCCAAAGGGATGGGGATTTATAACCTATTACAAAAACTAGCAGTTGGGTCAAAGTCAGCAGAAAATTCTGCTGCCGGTCGACCGGCCGGTCGACCGGTCAACGGTCATATTTATGACACTTGCAGCCTGCCAGTCGACCGCCCGGTCGATCAATCCCAGGCTTTGACCTATCGGTCGACCGGGGCCGGAACCAGAGAGCAGAGCTCTCTGGCCGGTCGACCGGCCCTCAAGCCATTTGGCCGTGCACGTTTGTGCACATCGGTCGACCGACTTCTGTCTCAGTCGACCGTCCGGTCGACCGGTAGAAGGCCAGGTCAAACAAATTATAGGAATTAAAACTTGGTATTTTTACCTTAATAAAATCCCATAAAATCACATAAATTCCACAAAAATAAATTCTTATAATATATTTGAAATACAAATATGTGTGACTAAAATTCAACACATATTATAAACAATTTGAACCATTTTTGTGATATTGAAATTAAGCTTAAATACAAAATCTGTATTTTCCAAAACTTAGATTTTTGAAATGAAAAAACCGTTTTCTCCAAAACTCATATGGATACAAAAACATGATATTGAAACAAATTTTAAGCATATTGTAAATGGATAGAATCCAATATACACATATAAGATATATATCTATGTTTTTGACATGAAATCCAAAACGGGTTAAACCGAAAACCAAAACTAATAAACTTGTGTGTATATGAACTTGAGCATATCAATACTAGCTATCTTTACACAAGATCTAAACATATTAAACTAAACAAACCGAAGTCTTTTTGTCTCCAAGCCGGCTTGATCCAAATGCGATCCAACGAGCTTGACTCCAATCGAGTGCTAGATGCGATCTTAACACGCGAGCTCTTGAATTTATATGTGTTAGCTCCAAAAATCTTTGTTAAAGCCAAACATCTACTAAGTTCTTGATCAAATATTTGAAACTAATTAAGCACAAGATCATTAGTAAACTATAACTACATGAATTAATCATCATCAAAAATAGAGTGATGGGCCTATGGGCCAACAATTTTTCATATCCGGCCTTAGCAAGACTGGACTTCTGTGAATCACCTTCTTTACACTACGCTGGCGCTCACAGTCGACCGTTGACCGACATGGCGCCAACATGACCAGAAGAGATCAGTTTTTAGAAATATTTTTGTGGCGGGTCTATTTTTATAATTATTTTTAAAATTAGGATTAATTCAAAAATTTGTCCTAAATGTCAACAACGCAGTAGGTCAGGCTTTAGATCTTATGACCGGTTAAGCACCTTGTTGGTCAACGAAGGTAAGAAGGGGAAACATTTATATATTTATTTGAGGACTTCTAATATGAATTAGAGATGTTTGGACAAAAAAAATATATGCAGCTCTAACTATTTGAACATCTTTGGAACACCGTTCAAACAGACTATTCTTCTAGCACGATTTGTCATCAAAAACTTTGGTAATCACCCCTTGATATCTTTGTCATCCAGAAGTTACAGATAAACCTCCACTAAAAGGACAGATTCATGATTTGCCAAAAAAAAAAGTAAGTTTAGGGCAATGAAAAGCAAGAAAATATATGGACGCAAAGTTGCAATATGAGAAAAATTGAGAATTCTTTGGTGCAATTTATACCCCAAAAAAAAAAAAAAAAGATCAACCAATTGTGTTGATTACAGATTAATTTTAGTGTGACAGTCGAACACAAGCAAATGGATTGTTGCCTGGCTGACCTCCAAAACATCTGATGATGGTGAGCCCAGGTTTCTTCATGGTAATGATGGGTGGCAGCCTTTGTTGTTCCAATATCACATTTGAAGCACATTTGAAAATCCATAGAGAAATCAGATGAGATAACCCCTCTTCCTTCTCTCTTATGTTGTATTGTTGTGATTTTTATTCCCTCCCCCAACACACAAAAATTGGTTCTCAACTGAACACCATGTCACACTAGCAAGCAGCATGAGCTAGTGCTTCCCCATCAGTGATCAAGTCTTCATTTCCCCCCACCAATGTGTGTACTCTTGATAGCATCCTAGCTTTCTTGAATGCCACCAATTATCTGCCCTGCTTTCTTGACTTTTTAGCTAATTCTAGGCCTTTGTGGATACTCGCAAACCAATGATCATATGAATACAGATACACTGACATATAACAAATTCTTCAAAATACGAAGAAAGAAAGAAAATATAAAAGAAATATCACATCCACTCTAACATGACAGATATTTATCTTCAAGATAGAAGTGTCCCTCGTGGTATATACATAGCTAGTAAATAACTTGTTAACTTGGGTATCTGGGTTGGTTTTTGACATGGCGAAAGAGCACCAAGTTTCGCACGATATTTAACATTGACCGCATCACACACCATGGTAGACAAATACTGCACATAGGGATACAACTGAGTAATTAAACTGAAAAGAAAAAGGAACAAGCGATAGAAATCTACTACCAGAGGAAAGTGTAGAAATTCCAAACAATAAATTTAAAGGAGCTTAGGCAAATATATGTAATGATATAGAAAGAATAAATACTTGTAGCAAACAGAGAACAGATGTATTCATAAGAAACAACAAACAAATCTAGACCATTAATCATTCATTAAGTTGGAAAACATTGTGATCTTTTTGTTCTCTAATGAAACATGAGAAGTTCATATGCCTTCCTTCAAGCTCACACAAACTCTAAACAGTATTTATTATTGATTGGGCCCATCCTCTGCTCCTTTGTTCAGCAAAAGACAAAAAAGACTGCTATGGGTAGATCAGTGTCAGTTGCTACATATCCTCACCCCACTTGGATACTTGCAAGGGAGCTGGAACGCTTACTTAAAAATTCTTATCAAAATCAAAATTAATCAAAATTTGCAAACTTGGTCAGTAATTAGGTATACAATTATAGAGGAACATGAGAAGAATGCAACCATGTGATGAAGAATTAAGGGCTAGCAAATGGGAGGAACATGAACCAAGGCAATGTGTTGCCCATTTTAGTGCAACTTTTTTTTTTCAGTAGGGCACCAAAGTATGCCTCTTTTTCAGTTGGGGTGTACCAAAACAGTGCAGTCCTCACTCAGAACCACAGCTTTTTTTCTTGCATCACAGGGGTGATGACAGGCATCTCTCTCCAGTTCTGGGGTCAGGAAAAAAAAAAAAAAAACTAAATTTACAGTGCACCCAGCAGTGAAGACTGAGATAAAGCTCACTGAGGTCTGATCACCGCCCCCCTGTGAACTTACCCATCAGAGGAAAAGGATTCAAACTGAGCAGAGCACAGTTTGTTTCTAAATTAAGAAAAAGTGCCAGAGGCAGAGCTGGCTTCAGGTGAAAAAAAGGAGAGAGCTACAGTGTGTTGCTCACTTCTCTTCTGTAAAATTGTTAAAAGGCAAAAGAAAAGAAGAGAAGAGAGGGAAAGTTCAGTGTTGAAAGTGAGAAGCTGCAACAGTAGTGAGATAGTATATAAGTACAGTATTTTTTTAATTTTTAAGTGTGCAGCTTATTGTATTCATTCTCCTAATCTCCTTCACTATTGTATAACAGAGTCACTGAATGTGTAGTGCTTTGTGTTTTCTTTATTTACAAAAGAAATCTCACAGCAACCTCCCCCACTTTGTTTATGAGTTTCTGTAAAGCTGGCAGAAGACAACAGCAACAAAAGGCAGTAGTGCACTGCAGCTTGCTCTCCTCTCTCTACATAGTGAGAGAAAGAGAGAGAGAGAGTTTTGTTTTCTCTCTCTACTGGCTGGCTATCACCTGCCAGAGTCATAATAATAACAGAGGGGGAGCAGAGACTCTACTGACCCCAGGTGGCAGCATCAGCTGCAGTCTCTGACAACACACACTCACACCCTCAGCACTAAACAAACAAACAAACAACAACAACAACAACACGCACAACTTTCTTAATTAACAAGAGAAGAAGAGCAAAAAGGGTGAGCATATCTCAACACACCACCCACCACCTCCTCAAGCCAACCAAAGCCCCTTTTCTCTCCTTTTCTTTAAATGCTCGCAGAAAAAGAAATGATGAGAGAGAGAGAGAGAGAGAGAGAGAGAGCAAAGTTTTGCAGTTTCAGTGAGATGAGATGAGCAGCATGAGCTGAGCCTTTGTGATTTTATCCATGCAACCAAAACACACAGAAGATTCTGCAGCTCCCTTTCTGCCTCTTTCTTGACTGAATGACCCATCCTATGCAAACCCCCCTATAAAATAATATTATTATCTCCTTTACAAAACAAATGAACAATTGCAAACACCCCCTTCTCCTTTATAAAACAAGCCACATAGCACACAACAGAACACAGCCATTTTTCTCACCTTTTCTCCTCTCTTCACCTCTCTCAGTGATGATGATGAGTGGTAGAAACAGCACCACCACCACCAGCAGCAGCAGCAATTTCAACAGGTATCCCTTCACCCCAACTCAATGGCAGGAGCTAGAGCAGCAGGCTCTCATCTACAAGTACATGGCCTCAGGCATCCCCATCCCCTCTGACCTCCTCCTCCCCATCAAGAGGAGCTTTCTCCTCAACTCAACTCAGCCCACAAGTAACCCCCCGGCCGCTCTCTCTTTCTCTCCCTCTGGTCTTCTCTAAACTCAGTTTCCATTAACTTTTTGTGATAAAGATTTGATCTTTGTGGGCAGTGGGGTGGAGTTGCTTTCAGATGGGGTATGGGAGGAAAGCAGAGGACCCAGAGCCTGGGAGATGCAGGAGAACTGATGGGAAAAAATGGAGGTGCTCAAAGGAGGCCTACCCAGACTCCAAGTACTGTGAGAGGCACATGCACAGAGGCAAGAACCGTTCAAGAAAGCCTGTGGAAATCTCTCTCTCATCCAACAACACCAACAACACTAACTCCACCAATAACACCACCACTAACTCCTCTTCAGACCCTCACTAACCTTACCCTCTCTTCTATCCGCACCCTTGCTCCTCTCCTGCTGACAGGTCTGTATTTTCCCCCCTTCTTTCTTTTGGGTCTGTTTCTTTTCTATTGATGAGTGAAATGTGCAGCTCATGGGAGCTGAGGCCACTGGGGCTTGGGGAGCCAAAGCAGAGGGAGCAAGACAAGCACTGCTTTGTGCTGGGGGCTGACTTCAAGCAGGAGACGATGAGGCCAGTGAAGGAGAGGGATTTCTTTGACATTGGGTGGCCTCAGAAGAGCAAGGAGGGATCTTGGATGGGGTTGGATCACAATTCATCAAGCCAGGACTCTTCTTCTTCCTGCTCGAAGACCCAGCTCTCCATTTCCATCCCCATGGGCCTCCATGACTTCCCTCAGTGGTTGGTTTCTTTGTTTTCACCTGTGTGCAACTATTTCATTGCTTTGCTTTTTCCTACATTAAAGTTCTTTATGCTGTATTGTTGCAGATGATGGAAGCTTGGGATTAAAAGAAAGTGATCAGAGCTAAAGGTTTCATGGGTTCTTGTTTGTTAAATTAGGAGAATGTTTTAATGTGTGCGTGTAATGTTTGTAATGAACTCAAATTTGAGTCTAATCAAGAGAAGTATTATGTTGTTGCTCCCATGGTCCCAAATTGAGTCTAAATTTTTTTTGTTTCTAAGCTGAACTCTCAGGGATGTTTTTTGTTGTATGTTATTCAGCTGCAGGGACACTGTCATGTCCCCATGGGATTCAATATTGTACTGGTTGTCATTCACCAAGCTACTTAACATGGGGGCCTGACACAAACCTGTGGTCATGACATTGCCATGGGTTTTAGCACTGCCTGGGACCCTGTGGGCCCACACCACCACCCCCTCTTCCTCCATTGTTGGGTCCTGCAAATTTAACCTTGGACCAATCCCCTACTCTTCCCTTTCATGAAACAAGGCAGGTTTCAGATGCTCTGAGCTTTTCGAGTGTTTCAGGCCAGTTTGGTCTCTCTTCAGTGGTTTTGTGAGGCTATACATGCAACAGTTTGCTTTCATTAGTTTTGTCATGAACTCTGAAATGGAATGAGCGAATTCTACACCACTACATCTTATCGTTATGTCGAACACGGATTTGAAATCTCAGCGTCGGTATCAGTGATTGTTTTTTTTATCAATGGTCGTTCTGTATCAGTGATATCGGGTATCATTTCAGTTATATCGATCATATCGATACAACCAAAATATCAGCATTGGACTATATTTCAAACCTCACACATTGTTTGCTCAATCTACCCAACCATTAAAGTTCACAAGTCAAAACTAAATGACTCCCATGTGTCAATCACTGCAATTAGCAGATTCTGATTAGGGTATGCCAGAGAACAAGTGAAAGAGTGTAACATAGAGAAAGGCATCTACAAAAGGGATCCTATGTGTGTATAAATTACTACTCATTGCCTTTTTTTAAAAGAAATGTATAGAAAATGAAAGATGCCACTTATGATTGCTCAGACTCAACATCCATGTAGAATCTTGAAGGTTCAGGCAGTTGTCAGATCCATGCCATGATGAGATGCAGAGTCTACCTGGTTGACCAAACAAGCCTTAAAGGCTAGTAGAAGCACACTGTTGCAAAATGGCAATTTTCCGCACAAAAGGCACAGGCCAATGAAAACTGACAAGTGAGCATTTGTTAAGAGTTGAGATGTTAGGTTACTAATTGTAGGTGCGAGGTGCTCCCTAGCTGAATCTAGACATATATCAGATCGGATGAAGCTCATGACAGGTCCACCACAGAACTTTCTTACTGCCCGGGCCCATAAAAAATGGCCAAGCGTTGGATGCCGGCCAAGGTTTTTTTTTTTTCCCTTTCTTTTTGAAGGTTCATGTAGAATCTAGTAGCATGTGACTATGAATTAGTGTTAGGGGGACAAAATAAGTCGTTATGACCTCAAAATAAACTATAATAATAGTCTTAAGTTGTAGGGATAAGCAGAAATGGGCTTGAAAGGAGAGGGTCCAAACAACGGTCAGGGGTCAAGGTCAGGGTTCGGGCCAGCCTAAAGTAAGCCTTGACACCAACCCCAACCATTGGGCCTAAGCCCGACGTCGACCTAATTTCTGATAGGCATGGGATCTGGCTGGGCTTTTTTAGGGTTGGGTCAAGGGCTTCAGGGCCAGCCCCAACCTAATGTCATCCTTAATTACCGTTCCTCTTAACTAATATATAGAAATATTGCTTCTGCTTTCATAATCCTAACACCGGGTTGGTATTCATGATGTCTAAATAAATTTATAAAGAAACTAAATGGAGGACACTAATCAAAAATATGATGCAATGCAATTAGGTGTGCAAACGGATGCAAATATATCTGATCTGATTCGGATCCATATCCGCTTTGGATGCATATACAGGCAAGAAGTTTCATATCTAGGTGGATACAATTTCATATTCATATGGGGGGGGGGGGGGGGTTTAAAAGAAACTGCTGGATATGATCCAGAAGTCAAATATAGAACAATTTATTAATAATAAATAGTATATTATATATTTAATGTATTAATATTTTTTTAGTGTTTCAGTAAGTAACTAAGTATTGTATAATAGTCATCACATATTTGAATACTTAATAATTTATACATATATTATTAAATTAGTAACCTAGTAAGCTCATTTGTCACAATGTTGAATTGATGTTCATGAGCAATTATGACTTTAGAGCAATTATGACTTTAGCGAGTAAATTTGAATTTCTCCCAAAAAAGAATTCTCAAATTGAATTATTTAATGTGTAAGTTCCATCTTCTTTCTTTATGGTAGCTTGTAACTTGGCAGATATCAGTCATTGTTCACTTATAACATGTCGTAAGTGATTCTCTAAGTGCGTAGTCTCATGTCTACTACCTACTTTAGTTTGAAGCTTCAATGTTTATATGATGTCCTTTTCTATATCAGAACAATCTCTTTTCCAATTTTTTCAATTCTTTTTTAGTGTTTTACCAAACTTCAAAATTCAACCACAAATTCTTAGTGGGTTTGTCATCAGCATAACTAAAAGCAGTTACAATGATGAACAACACCTGTAGCTTGTTGGATCAAAGGGTCAGACAATGTGATTCTTAATTCACTATGCACAAAATACAAAAGAATCCCAATCAATCATTTTGATTAAAGGATTCAAATTTCACGAAATATATTTATCCATCACACCAAACATATTTATTATCGTGTTTTTTTTTTTTAAAGATTCTTGATCTTGCTCGTGATGTTGGCTTCATTCCCATTCCCATGTTTGCAGAATACTGAAGGTACTTTGATTCTTGCCCCAAGTTCCTCATCAACCTCAAAAATATCTCTCTTCCTTCAATATGCTCCGCGATTTACATATCAACTTTTCTAAATCTTGCAATCATATTCTCCTATAGCATCGGCTCATTCTCTATGCATTACTGGGTTAAATGACCTTCTTATTACGACAACTACTCAGTAACCTTACTAAGTGAAGATTGGCTTGGCAGAAAGGAACATGTTTAATCTAAACAAACTACAATTACACAACATAACATTTAAAATATATTTATTAGACTAAGTTCCAAGCTTAGGTTAAAATCTAGCTTTGATATTTATGTTACTGGTCACTCCGTAGTACATTCCCGGAAACTTTCTTCATATATTTGAAATCTTATTATTGACTTATTATTCGAGACAAGGAATTACATTGAAATATTAGAGAAGAAAGGGATTTGAAATCCAAGTATGTTGATCTGACTCTGAGCTCACTTTCAGCTTAAGTCATCGATGAGTCGAGCACACTCCAATATTAGGGTTTTAGTTTTTCCAAGCTCATTTCCAACTTTTTGGGCTCTCCTCAATCTTGTATGTTTATTTATCAAGCTTATTAGATCTGGGGCTTTTAGATACTAGTAGACTTACATCTTAAAAGAAGAGGAGGACTACAAAAAAAAATCTGTATACTTACATTTTGAAAGAGGAGCTAGGAAGATATGCAAAAAATGAGGGAGGCACCCTACAAAGTTAAATTGATCAAAATTTACTCATTTTTGTTTATCACATATATTTTTTCCAGTTTAATTAAGATTTATTTAAAACATACATACTATGTGTTTTTAGAAAAATCAATTATCCATTTATGTTTCCTTGTCCCTTGCTCCCTCAAAACAAAATTGAATTTGTCTTTTAGGGCATAAAGAAGTAAGCAACCTAGAGGCTAGAAGATCTTGGCCAAGTCTTGTCTCCATGTTCCAAAGCATGGCTAGGAAAATTTCACTAGAAAAGAAAGATGAGAACTTATAATTCAAACGCACCAAACACACAAAAAAATTATTTGGTATTAGCTTACTTCTTAATTTCTAATATCTAATGTCCCTCTTAATTACAAAAATTTGGTTATAATAAATTTAGTGAATCCCCTTTGCATATAGTACAATTTGTGTCTCTTTACTTTAGTCTTTACACCCCCAAATTTCTTTTGTGCCCAACAAATCATATTCAAACATTTCTAAACATAACAAGAGTGACATTAAGCAAATCATGCAAAGAAATCACATGTGCAACTTGACATTGAATCAAAATACAAATATTAGCACTATTGAATATTAAGCACAAACTAATTAACATTAAACAATAATTCTCAAAAAAATCTTCAACCCTAAATCAAACAACAATAAAACCCTACATGTTTGAATCATTCAATTAAGCATCAATTTCTTGAACTATCAAAAACTTACATTTAAAATCAAAACATAATCTTAAATTAGAAAACCAAACGAACCGCTGGTGTCTTTTAATTTCTCTCGAAGCTCCTATCGCGGCCGTCGTCTCACCTCCGCTCGCCGCCGACTGCCTTGCCGAGGGGAGGAACCGCGGAAGGACAGGGATGGGAAATTAAGACGTCGATTTGATTGTGGATGTCAAAAGAGACGCTCAAAAGCCCTTTATATAAGCCCGCGAACTGATTTTGGAGTTGGGCTACAGTGGCCCAATTGCGTTGCTGCAGGCCATTGGGCCCACGACTCTTAACTGTAATAGCTATAAGGGCCAAAAAATAGAAAACGATAGCAGCAGCGACGGCAGCAGCAGAAGCAGCAGATTATTATTTCCTCACTATCGCCGGCGGCTGCTCGCACTCTCGCCCGCCGCTAGGTACTCCTCCCTTTCTCTACATGCTGAGGTTAAAACCCTAACCTAGACTGATTACTTTTAGGTTAAACCCTAAATTATTAAAATTTAGGGCTTTTTTCTTTCTTTCTCTGGAACCTTAAAAATGAAATCTTGGTTGAAATATGAGACCAGAAGTCTTCTTGGTTTATTGACATTTACTGATAGTATTTAATATGATTGTCTCTAAGGTGGTGAAGTTTTCTGGAAAAGTTAATTTATTTGTTTATGGTTTTAAGATATGTGATTTAAGTTCAGATCTTTAGATTACTGTTTCTTTGAATTTTTTTAATAATTTGCTTGTTTTTTTTTTTTCACACTACTTTTCTATATATTTTCTATATCTTGGTACTTTGGAGAAAAGAGAGATTGGAACTATAGGAATTGTTGATTGCATGATGAGGTTGGTAATTCGAATTTGGAAAGCATATGCATTAGTGTTTTTTTTTGTTCAGTCTGTGGGATATATGTGAAATGTCTGGACTTGAAGATGCAAATTTAGTTCATAAATTGGAGTATGATGATCTAGTGATATATGCTTTCTTTTTAAGGGGTTTTGATGGGTGTGGTCTTGTTTGCTTTATAAATTAGTGAAAACAAAGCACAACTGATTTGGTTTTTGTATAACTTTTCTCATTCGGAACTAAGATCTGTTAAGCAGTGATCCCCTTTTCTTACCTCTATTTTCTAGTTTGGTAAGGAAACATCTATTTTGAAAACCAATTTGGTTTTTTCTTGGAGGGCAACAATGGAAGTTTTTTATTTACTATGGCAATTGATGGAGAGATATTATAAGAATAATTAGGGTGGGAGCTATTGCTGGGTAAACTATTGTTTCCTATCAGTATAGGCTTACACCAAGGATCAACATTAAGTCCTTATCTCTTTGCTTTAGTGATGGATGAACTTAATAGGAATATTCAGGATGAAGCCCTTTGGTGCATGTTGTTTACCAATGCATAGTATTTGTTGATAAAATTAGAGAAAGAATAAGTTTTAAACTAGATGAAGAGAAACTTTAGAATCTAAAGGATTATCAAAACAAAAATAGAATATATAAAATGTGACTTTAGCAAATTACTGTGAAGAAATGAATGCACAATGCAAATTGATGGTAAGAAATACCTCGGAGTGCTCATTGTTATTTGAGATCAATCATTCATCAAGATGGTGGAATTTAGGGGATGTGATTCATGAAATCAAAAGAGGATGGTTAAAGTGGAGAAGTGCACGTATTTTATGTGATCATAGGTTACTCATGAAATTAAAGTGAAAATTTTATAAAACGGCTTTAAGATTTATCCCGTGATGCTCTATAGTTCAGAATGTTAAGCATAAGAAACATGTCTAAAAAATGAGTGTAGCAGAAACATGATGCTGAGATGGGTGACACTACACTAAGAGATAGGATAAGAATTAAGTGCCTCTGTATTAAGTTAGAGATTGCACCTATTGATGATAAAATGAGAGAGAATCGATTGAGATGGTTTGAACATGTGCAGCATGGACCAATAAATGCACAAATTAGGAAAAGTAATAGGGTCATAATCAATGGACAACGAAGACTAGAGGAAGGCCCAAGCAAACTTGGATGGAAGCAATGAAGAAGAATATATTAATGCTTTGTGTCACTAAGAAAATGGCTCTTGAAATAGCTGAATGGAAGAAAGAGATTTATTTAGCTAACCACAATAATTTGGGGAAAAGGCTTTATTGTTGTTTATATGCTCTATACTAGGTTTTGGGTCCAGTGAAGAACATGTCATTGCATGTTAAATTTATCTAGACAAGACCTCCAAGTCAATATTCTATTTGTTCACATGCTTCTTTTACCAAACTCAAGAGGACTAAAGCCACAACGTTCATGCCTTCAAGCTTCTTATCTATACTATGGTACTACTAGATTTTTATTTTTTAATACGTGCAATGGTCATATAAATTATTTTGGAATGTGCAACGATGTTTTTTTGTCAAGAATGTGTCATGTTAGGTTTTTTTCAAGCAACCATTAAGATTTAAAAGAAATTACATTCCAAGATAGAGAATTGAAAACAATTTCTTTTACAATTTTTAAATAATTATGGTCTATAACAAAATTTGTTTTAGCTAAGACTTAAAACCTGTTTTTCTCTATTATTATAAAACTAGCAGCACACAGATGCTCTGGTGTTGTAATGGTAGAAATAAGGTGCCAATCAACTCTATGGAGGGGTCGGCTTAATTTTCGACTTAACTTGTATATAGTAGACCTGAACCTAATCCTCTTTAATTGGCTCACATACTTAAAACCCTAAACTAACCGATGGGTGTTAACCTGATCCGACGAGATAACCCAATTTGCCAATTGATCTATTTAGATTTTAAAAAAGATTATAATCAAGAATCAAACCCACAACCTTTAAATGTATATCCCAACTTCATAAACTGCTCAACCATTGTAAGTTATTTGCCTAATAAGTGGTGTCAGTTATAGTTATATCTATTGTAAGGTATATGTGTATTTATTAAAAGAAAGTTTAAACATTACAAAATTAGAGACTGAAACCACTGCCACCTTCAATGAAAGTAATGACACTAACATTTTACCTAGCTTATTATTTCCTCATATGGTATTATATAAAATATATAACTACATATTTAGGTTCAAGTCGGGTCAAGGGGTCAAACCTTAATCTGATTAAGGGTTGACCTACACTCGAATTTAGGGTCGGGTTTGGGTTTGACCCTCGGGTCGGGACCCGTTTGCCACCCCTAGGTAGAGATAGAAGCATAGTCTAAAATTAGCAGCTCAATTTTTATCTAGGACTGAAAAACTAGGACTCCGAGACAACTTTCTCTGCTATTATAAACTAGCAAACACAATGGCTTTGGTCTTGTAATGGTAGAGATAAGGGTGCCAATCAGCTCGGTTGGGGGTCAGCTCAGTTTTTGGGTGATCTGGATATAGTAGACCTGAACTTGACTCAATTTAATTGAGTCAACACACTTAAAACTCTAACTTGACCTCGCAAGTAATCGGGTTACTTGAACCTGACCCGAATAACCGATTTACCAAATGATCCAGAACCATTTTTTTTAAAAACCCATATCCTCCACCAAGTTGTTAGATTCTATTCAATATCTTCTCCTTCACTCTTCTCTATTTTCTTTCCTCTGTGCCCTAAATCAATCTGCAATGATGATGGGAACCCCATGATCAAAGCTAACAGGTGAGCCTGATGAAAGGAAACCTTAATTGAAGGCCTGTTCACCATCTCCTCTTTCCCCAATTGAAGACATGAAGAACGTAGAAGCCCTAAATAAAACGTCTCTATTTCAATTCTCTCTCTTCACCTATCATGTTTCTCCTAATCAGGTCTCTCCCTCTGCTTCAACTTTCAACCCTCTGAGTTAGTTTTGACCACTCAAAAGATGCCCTTTATGACAAATTTTTCAGCTCATCCAATTTATATTTTTTCTAAGTCCATAATGATCAAATCATTTTTTAATAGTAACTACTCTTGATGCTCCTAATGATTGCATTCTATTTATTGCTTCTTTCTGCTGTTGCTGATACTTCCTTCTTCTGTTGCCATTGCTTTTTTCTGCAGCTGTTGTTTCTTCTGCTGTTGCCTAATGGAAGGCTTAAATTTTTTTTGCTTTTGTAATATTTTCATAAATAATTTGTAATCTCTGAATCATAATTAAATTTCGGTCATAAAGTAAACTTAATCAGTTAAGAGAGTTCATTCGAATGTACTGAAAGGAAATGAGTAAAGAAAAATTTGATCTTTGTCATCTTTGTTCTCCATTTTCCACTGCTTTGCTCTATGCTATTTTGGATGCCGTGGAATTCATCTCTCACTGATTCATTCCCGACTTCACTATGTTATTGTCTCCCGTTGTCCATAAGGCGACAACTGAATAATTTATTAGATAAATGGCATCTAGGACATTACAACTACTCTTATGGCGTAACTATTAATATATGTGAAATATATATAGAATGCCTGATGAGAATGAGCGATATTGACCTCATATCTTCAATATATTGTCTTATATCCACTGTCTAATATGGGAAACCCTATCCGATATGTACCTGATAACGTTATCAATATTTAAAACCTTGGACATGCCCCTAGCTCCTTCCTTTTAGATCAAATGTTAGAAAGTTCTACTTGAGTTATAGGGATCCTTCGTGAATGTAGTTATCAATAGAGATCATTCATTTTGGATTCTTTGAGCAGCAAACAAAGACTAATTGATACAATATTGGTTTCCTTGATATTTATTGATGAATCTAACCCAAGTCAATGATAACAGCCCTTTGAGGACAGGTGCTTCGCACTAAGCCCAAGTCAATAATAACAGCCCTTTAAGAACTGGTAATCTCAAATTTTCAGTTTCAAACTGCAAATGCATTTAATTATACCAAGTTAGACATTTACACTGTTAAAAAAGTTTCTATTAATCTTTAGTTAGAAATTATCTTTGTAATATTAAATCCTAAGATCCTAAACATTATCAAGTGGATTTTATGTTTCCTTAAGGGGTCTAGTTTGGTTCTTATATATTTTTTCATGAGAAATAAGTGTGTTGTGCTGCATACAAACATGACATTCTATCTTTTTTTTACAATATAGAATTTGACCTAGGTTGTTAATGAAAAGAAGAATCCAACTTGACCAACTGGGGTTCTAACTCAAACCCCATTAACATTTTAGATGGAAACTTGGTTCTACATGGATCTGATTTGAGCTAAAGCCGTTTTCTGCCCATTTATATTACAAACATATTCAAAAGCTTTAGAGCATAGAATAAAACCTAAACTCTCAATCCTCTTTTCAAGGAGTTTAGATCTTGTTCTAGATGTATTTGATTTGAACTAAAGCCGTTTCCTGCCCAGCTATATTACAAACATGTTCAAAAGCTTTAGAGCATAGAATAAGTCCTAAACTCTCGATTCTCTTTCAAGATTGGAGCCATCAAGACTATAATTTTCGTTCACTTGTTATTCTTAACACTTGATTTATCATGGGAATTCTTATCTTTCTCATTTGTTTGTTTCTCCCTCAGAATTTATGGGCAAATATCACACAGATGGTGTGTGTTTCCTTCATGTACATATTTTTTTGTGAATTTAAAAGTCTTTTATTATTAAATCAGTGTTGTAACTTAGAGAGTACAATCAGTCGACTTATCTTCTTGGTTTTCTGATAGTTCTTGACAAGTGTAATTCCAAAATAGTGTTGAAAAATCACTTTACCAAAAAACTTTAAGCTATTGGAATGATTGGCTAACAATGCATGGCAAACTATCATAATACTTAACATTCCCTCTCATGTGGACCTTCACGCCACGTGAATGGCCCCCAACTGAGCTTCCTTCGAAAGTTAAAATAACTGAGGGTAAATATGTGATGAGGGTAAATATGTGATGGAAATCAGATGGCTCAAATTTACTAGTATTTATTTAGATTTAGAATTTATATTTGAATTTAAATTTGAAGAAGATTTGATTTGATTGGTATGATTTAGTTAGATTTGGATAGATTTTGTTAAAATTTAAGAGTTAATTTGGGTTAAATTTTGAATAGATTTGATCCTATCAATAATTACATGTGCGATGCACGTTTTGTAGGCTATATATAGCCATGTATTAGATTTGTGAAATAACTATGATTTGAAGTAAAATTTATTTCCAATGAAAATCTGTGTTGTTTGCATTAATCTCATGTATTAATCAAATCAGGCGGTGAAGCCGAGGCCCGGGTTGCGATCCGTGGTCATACCCAACCCCCAAAATTTCTGTTCTTCCCCAATTCTACAAAATTCCACTACAAAACTCTAAATTTCACTCTTTCATCCCACATCATTTTGGTATCAGAGCTGAAATTTTTGAAAAAAACTGTTCGTCATCTCTCCCCAGACTCCCATCTGCAAGCTTTAGATTCATGTCATCGCCATCGCCACAATGTCTCCATTGCCTTCACCTCATCATTGACGTCGCATCACCATCGCTGCCTCCATCCCATGCCGTCCAGTCTCCACCAAGTCCTCGTCGTCATCGCTGAGATCTCCACGCAACCATGCCGACGAAGACTGTCTCGTCTTCACTCTGATCTTCTCCGCCCTTCCCTTTCATCTTCATGTCCTCAGAGAAACTTTTTGTCGTTTCCGTCTTACCTTGTTACTTAGTATTGTATTCATCAGAGATGAATATTTTCATGCCGGGGAGAATGATGGGAATCAGATGGCTCAAATTTACTAGCATTTATTTTGATTTAGAATTTATATTTGAATTTAGATTTGAAGAAGATATGATTTGGTATGATTTAGATTTTTATTTAGTTTAGATTTGGATAGATTTTGTTAAGATTTAGGAGTTAGTTTGGGTTAAATTTGAGTAGATTTGATCATATCAATAATTACATGTGTGATGCACGTTTTGTAGGCTATATATAGCCATGTATTAAATTTGTAAAATAATGATGATTTGAATTAAAATTTATTTCCCAATGAAAATCCGTGTTGTTTGCATTAATCTCATGGATAAATCGAATCAGGCGGTGAAGCCGAGGCCCGGGTTGCGATCCGTGGTCATACCCAACCCCTAAAAAATCCTGTTTTTCCTCAATTCTACAAAATTCCACCACAAACCCTAAATTTCACTCTTCCATCCCACATCAATATGTATATCTTTAAATTGACAAACCGAGAATTGACAATGATCGGTTTAAACCCAGGATCCCTTGAACTTGATGCTCTAGTACCATGTCAACAAACATTTTACCCAACACCTCAAGCTATTGGGTTAGGCTAACAATGCAGATCAATTTAACATAAAAATTTAACAAAATCTTTTTCAACTGCATAAAGATGAAGTATGGATGGAATAGATCAAAGGCTGGCCTTAGCTATTGGTACTTTATCATCTTGCTAATTTTTTGAACCGACTTGGATTTTCAAGGGCAATTGAATATACGTAGAAGGATCTAAATTGAGCAAAGGTTCTCTCATTAGCTTTGATAGATATCTTTATAGTCCTGTGTCAGGATATTCTTTATATTGGACCTTCATATTTATTGACAATTGTAGCAAGTATTCAAGCCACTGCAAATTTTATGAGGGTCTGCGAGCTTTGAGTTACTACGATGTTTTCTAATTGTGGATTATGAGGAACTTTCTAGGACCTGGTTAATACTTAATAGTATAACTGCTTAACTTGGTGATATTGGATTGCGTTGGGACTTTGGACCTTAAAATTTGAATGTAACTTGATAAATCACAAGTGGTCGTGGGTTGCTATTGCTGACGACTTTGGTTCAGGGCCACTAACCATAATGTAAAACAGTAAAAGTATCATTTTCTTTATGATCTGGTTCCATCTCCATTTTGTAAGCTCTCTTAGTTTTGTTCTTTATTTGCTACTTAAAAACTCTAGAAGACGTATTCCTTCTACATCCAACTTCAGGGTTTTGCTTCGTGAAGGATTGTTATATTCTAGTTATCTTTTCTTTATTAGCTCTATCTTGTAAGTCTTTTGGAGCATATATTTCATAAGTTGCAAAATGACATTGCCAGTCCATAAACTGCATTTGTGTGGTAAATTTGGATCTAGCACGATTGCTCATTTTTGCTCCAGATGTTCTTCATTACTAATGCCAAGACATGTTCATTACTAATTTCCTTAGTAGTTTTGTAATGACAAACTTTAGATAAGTTCTAGTAACTAGATTTCTATCTGTATATTGAAAACATTTATAATCAAGTACTGAGAAATCAAAACATCACACTTTCTTCGTAATACTTAATCTTTAACTTCAACCTAATTTTGCCCGTCGGCAATTGTATGCTTGTGGCTCCATGCAAACTAGCTAAGTTAGCTAGTGTGACTAGGTGGGTAGAGACACAAATAGTTTATATGTACTCTGTCAAAAATGTTTGAGAAAATTAAAATGGATGAATGTTGTTGCCTGATGGCAGGATATATAAAGTGGGTCAAGGATACCAATGCATCCCTGATCCGATGTGAAGTATGGCCCTTTTGTTTGGTTATAAGTATCTTGTTCTATATTTGTTAAATAAGTACGGACCAACACCCTCTTCACTCCCACCTAACCCCCATAGAAGGAAAAATAAAACAACAAAACCACTCACACATTCAAATAAATAAATAAATAAACCGACGAATTATGGATGAGAATAGAGGTGATTTATAAATTTGCATCGTCTGGACCATGAAGAAGGTGACGAGCATATAAGACCGGACTGCTCAAAGAATCCCATATAACATGGTAAATGACATAGTTTTAAGGAATGATAAATACAGTAAGGACGACACCATCACACCCTCCTAATACCCCCACCCCAACAAAGACACCCCCAAAGTGCGCACACAAAAAAAATAAAAAGAAAAGGAAATCCACCATCACCACCACCCACATATTGTATTAAAGAAAGAAATAAATAAACCCATGAATTATGAATGAGAATGTAGGTGATTTATAAATGTGCATTGTCTGGACCAGGCACGACCGTATAAGACTGGACTTGTGTGCAAAGAAACAAACAATAAATGACTAATTTTAAGAAATGATAAATACAGGAGAATTCACACAACCTCGATCTAAACGTTCAGAGTATCGGTCAGTTCTAGATGACCTGGCACGTCTTTTTATTTCAGAAAATGGAACAAACTGTCCAGTACCACTAGACTCAGATAAGGTTTATGAAATTCTGAATGATCCGTATTCTATTCTATGTTTTCTGGAAGTTATGTATGGCTTCAGCATTTTCTTGTTGATTATTTCCTTTCAGGATAAAGCCCAGTGGATATCTCTACCTGTCCAATCAAGCTTGCAAGATATTATAGTTATTATCAGTTGGCCACCGCATAAAGCATCCCCTGTCCCTGCTTGGACTTTGAGTTATTTCTTCCACAAAATGTCAGCTGCAGAGAATTCACCGACTCTACAAATTTTAGGTATTTTCCTGTGCCTGATCTTTATTATTGTCCTATTTTTCTTAAAATTTGGTAGTTTTTACTCATATTATTATTTTGTTCAGCTCGAGAACCTGAAGGTTTCTCTGTCTGGAATGGACCCCCCTTTAGCAATGGTCAACCACATATCAAACTTGAGAGAGTTCCTTGCAGTTCTGCAAAATTCAGTGAAAATGGATCCAGATTAATGGTGATCAAAAGCACATCTATGATTTGTATTTATGATTGCAGAAACAGTTTCAGTGAGTTTAAATCCTTTGAGATCCCTTCTGTTCTTGCTGCTGTTCTTTCTCCATGTGGAACCTATCTCCAAACGTTCCAAAAACCCTCTACACCACAAGATAAGAATGTTACATTGTGGGAGGTCAAGACTGGAGTCCCTGTTTATCAACAACTCCAGAAGAATATGTCTAAAGCTACCTGGTGCAGTCCAATACCTTGAAGCCATGATTTCTACCTTCTAGATATTTAGATGTCTTTTCTGTATCTGATTGTGACTGTTTAATCCCTTAGGCCTACAATTCAATTTAGCAGTGATGAAACTATTGCATGCCGAATGGCAACAAATGAGATACACTGTTTTGATGCCAAGGACTTTGCCAAAGGAATCATGTGTAGATTGAGAATTCCTGGTGTTTCAGCAGTGGAGCTCTCAAAGTCTCCCGGCTCTCACATTGCAGCATATGTTCCAGAATCTAAGGTTGGTTTGCTTAGTTTGCTTGGAAACTTCTCTTATTCTGATGAACTTGCTTCTGAATTTGAATTATTGAAATCACCTTTCTTAGGGTATTCCAGCCAGCGTTCAAATATTTCTTGTAATAAGGATGCACAGTCTCAGCCTGTTGCACGGCGAAGTTTTTTCCGTTGCTCAACTGTACAATTACACTGGAACACTGGCTCTACAGGTCTCCTAGTTGTGGCCCAATCTGATGTGGACAAAACCAACCAGAGTTATTATGGAGAGTCTAAATTGAACTATTTGACAACTGATGGAAGTCATGAAGGACTTGTTCCTCTGCGTATGTGTCCTTTTATAATTTCTCAAATCTTTGTTATTGCATTCAAGCTTGTGCTCATAATTGAAACTTTTGCAGGTAAAGAAGGGCCCATTCATGATGTTCAATGGTCTACTTCGGGTTTGGAGTTTGCTGTAGTTTATGGATGTATGTTCTTTTATCTTTATAGTTTCTAATCCTTTTGGTCCTGTTTTGCAAGAGGTTAAGAGTTTTTGCTTAGACTGGGTTAAAAAACAAAGAGTTAGTAAGGGTTAACTTTTTTAGGCTGCTTAAATAAATCCATGTACACTGTTTTTCCATTTTGATAGAACTTTTTAGAAGAAGATTAACATATCAGTGGCTTTAAACTGGTTTAAAAGATGTTCCAAGGGAAGGTGGGTTTGTAAAACACTCCTTAAACCAGGTAAACTCATTTAACCTGTGAGCTCAGGTTATTTTAGTTATATTGATAAATGAAATATTTCTGCATCCAATTTTTGGGAAACCTTCATAGTTTCAGCAACACGGCCTTTGTGTTAATACCCACTTTATGCCATGGAAACAGCAAAAAATGCTTTGGGTTAAATTTTCCCTTTCCAAACATTGGGGTGTTTAAAAATACCTTTTGGGATACCTGCATAGCATACCTGGGTTTTATCAGTATTGGAAACTATGGGGTGTTTAAAAATAAATCATTTCAATACTTGGGTATAGAAATACTTCCCCATTGATAGAAGTTTGTTCGGAGGTAAAAATCCAGGTTAAACTTTCTTACCCCGTCTTTAATCCATTTCTAAACACGACCTTTGTGTTTTATTTAATTTGATTTCTGATGTGATATAAAGTTAACTTTGTTGGATTTCCCTTTGTTTTTCCCAGTCATGCCTGCCAAGGCTACAATTTTTAGCAAGACATGCAATCCACTACTCGAACTTGGAACAGGTCCTTACAATACCGTCAGATGGAACCCAAAAGGGAAATGTATCCTTTCATCTATTGTTTTGTCATTACTGTTTACTATTGGCTGGTAAAGAGGATTAAATATTCTGATTTCTCTTTTACTCAATGATCTGGAACTAATTTATGAAGCCAAGATACATTTGTACAATCTTCTTGTATTTCTTTCCTGACTTTTGACTATACAGTTATATGTTTGGCGGGCTTTGGTAACTTGCCTGGTGACATGGTACGTCTGTGTCCTCTTCTAGTCTTGACACTGATAGATAGCTTTCTATCATCATGCAACTGATTATGCTGTTATGAAATTAAAGTACACAGACATTTTGCCTGAGAAAAGATATCTTTATATTACAGAATAGTGTTTAACATTTACTAGAAATTTCGAGTTGGAGTTTCTAGTTCCTCTCAACAATGGACATAAAAAATCTTATTAGATACTTGAAACTTGGGAACAAATGATTAACATTACTAGAAATTAATAACATTATTCTTCCTTTTCTTTTAGGGTAGCACTAAGCCCTATTTAAATATCGACCGAGTCGTCCGAGATATCGTCCGATATCTCATTTTTGCCTGCTGTCGATATGATATGCAAAAATCGTTCGGCCATATCGTTCGCAGCAAAAAGGTCGATATTTGAAAATCGGCTGATAAATCGCCCGATATCGGGCAATAAATCGCCCGAGATATCGCCCAATATGAAATAACTTATTTATTACACGACTGTGTGCAATGTACATTATTTTTTACTGTCTTTGCGTGCATATTACGTCATTTTTATTTGGTAGATGATATTTATGACACTAAACTAACTTTTAGTTATCAATATTTCATTATATATAGTGTCTGATATGAATACCCAATATGCGTGTATATCCCCGATATCTCCCCCGATATCCGATATCCGATATCCGATATGAAAAACTCCCATCCAATACGATCCCGATATCCGATATTTAGAACCTTGGTATTAAGTGGTCCTTCAAGTTTCAAAGCTCACAGATATTCATACTACAGTTTTTTTTCCTATAGGTATGGTCCTTTCTCCATACTCCACTCATCATTGATTCCATATATGATAGGCAAATCAGATCATATCTCTCGCTGGTTTCTTCCTCATCATTAGCTATGTTTCCAATTGAAGGTTATATTTGAGAAAAACCATAGAATTGAGCCTTAGTTATTTTAAACTATTGTTATGTCACTCTGGCATTAGAAGGCTCAAACTCCTGAATTGTTTATCAAAATAGGGATTTAAAGATTATGGGTAAATTGCAGAAAGAGCCCCTGTACTATTGACCATGTAGCGCTAGTACCCCCGCACTAAGTTATTAACAAGTACACCTCTTTAGTTAACGATATTTATTTTTTTCCCGTTTTGCCCCGCTCTTTCATGTCTTTCTCCTCACGTTTTTCTCTCTTTCATTCTTCCCTCACATGCTTCTTCAAAACCCATCTTTTAGATCAAACCTAGATCATCATTGTTTTTTTCTCCTCTCTTCGCTCTCCCCCTCATCTTCCTCTTCTCTTTTTCACTCCTCCCTCACCTCTCTTTTCAAAGCCATCCTTCAAATAAACTCAATCTTCTCCAAATTAAACTCTCTCCCTCCTCTTCAAGATAAAGACCCAAACCCAAAATCCTCTTCAAATTGCTATTGTTGTAACTTGATGTTGTTACTGTTGCTGCAAGTTGCTATCGGTTGGGGGGGGGGGGGGGTGGAGCAAGAGGGAAAATAGATGGGAAAATGGATGGAAAGGGAGAAGGAAAGAGGTCGGGAGAGACATACAAGTAGTGAGAAATTAAGAGGGAGAGAACAAAAGAGAGAAAAGAGGGGTAAAATTGGAAGTATAAAATAATTATTAATCCTAACCATCAAGTGAGAAGGTGTTTCTACTAATAACCTAGTTTAAGTGTTATTAGTGCAACTTGATCAATAGTAAAGGTGATCTTTCTACAATTTACCATAGATTATTTGTGTTTTCAGTGATGATTAGAGAAAGAAAACTAGATATTATGTTAGGTTTGTATGTTTTGTCAACAAAATAGGTATATTGGGTTTGGATGTTCTCCTTCGTTAAAAGACTAGAATAAGTTTAAATTTTACAATTCATAATTATACTCTAAAATGTCTTTATAAATGGGTTTAAAAGCTTCATAATTCGAGTCAATGACTAAGGATGCAAGTTGAACAGTAATTATTTGTTCAAATTTGGTTCAAATGATTTTTTGAACCATGAACAAATATAAAATATATTTTAGTGCCTGTAATATAAACGAATTGAATATGATTATTAATATATTCGATTTGTTTTCTTATTGAATTATTCATTTAGCACACATGAATTTAACCCCTTAAAGTTGTATCACATAAACGGATATTTGTGTATATAAACTACATTCTAACCCCTTGGGCTTCCAGGTCAATAGCCAAATCTAATTATCTAATTATTCGATTGATTATTGAATATTTGTTTAGTACTGACATGTTCTTTCCATCTAAAGTATTATGCTAATACGTATATAAATTCTGTGATTATTGGTTCATGTTGCATAAAAAATAGGTGGAATAATTTCTGAATCAAGTTTTAAAATATCCAAATTATAGATTTGTACATCTTCCCTAGAAACAATAATTCTCATATACAATTTGAACATTGCCATTAGAATCAAATTCTATAATAAAATGGAAAGAATTTTTAATCAAACAAATCATGAACTATTCAAAACATTAAATCAAATCAAACACAAATATATTTTAGTGTTTGAGGCAAATTGGAGTCGAGTTCAGATTTGGAGATTATAAACCAATTCAAATATGAATTCCTAATCATAACATATTGCTTTAATCATAATTGTTAAACTATAGAGGACTACATCTTTAATGATACACTCAACAGAAGAATTGCAAAATACAGTTAACATAAAAAAGCATGAGCAAAACTCTCCTTATATAGACTTATACAAGACAAAATTCTACTCAAATTATGACTTGTAATGTTACTATATAAGACTCTAAATACTATTATAACTCTATAACCAAACATTACCTATTATATCTAACATCCCCCTCAAACTCACGATGGCATGACATTGAGAGTTTGTGTAAAAAAAAAAACAAATATTGGCACTGTTAAATTTCTGAAAACAAATTCTAAATTGTTGATCGCATGCCAAATTTTTGAATTGTTGATGTTGATGGCAGAGTTGAAAACCAAACAAATTCGAATACGAGCGAATCAAAAACTGAACTGTAAGTCGAACTGAAAATAAAACTGTACACTTATGTGAGAGCTACGCAAAAAATTAAATATTCATCTCCTTGAGTAGGTTTAGGATTTTAGAGATCCCCTAATTTAGTACAATATGTTCTAGAGATCCACAAATTTAGTAGAAGAGAAGGTTTTAGAAATCAATAAAAGAAGTTTTAGGGATCCTCAAACTTAGATAAAGAATTTCCGAATCCAAGTAGAATCTAACCAAATAGAACCCATCAATTCGTCCAGAGCACCTAGAAACATAGAATTTGGATTCTATAAAAGAGGAGGATTTTAGAGATCCTAAGCCTGATAATAGAGTGAGGAGGTTTTAGAGTTAAAGGGAGTTTTAGAGATCCCCAAACCCAGTTAAAGAACTTCCAAATTAAAGTAGAACCAAATCAAATAGAACCCATCGATTCATCCAGAACACCCATTACATAGATATTGACTCCTAGCAACATAGAAATTGACTCCTAGACGCTTCGATATGCCAATATACGATCATGACAATTTCAACCATCGGATCACTAGATTTCCAACACTCTTTATCTTTTGGTATTGCTATTCAGTTAAATAGAACGAAATGAAAGAAAAGAAAATGAACAGTATCGATGAATAGTACAAATGAACAACCCTATTTATTTTTGGGCAAGAGGGGCTTGAAGTTGAAAAAAAGAAAAGAAAAAAAGGAGAAGAAAAGCGAACTGAAAAAAGGAAGAAGCAAAATAAAGGTAATGAGTGTGCATTGAGTGGTGGTGGAGACTTCAATAAAAAAAACCCTAAGTGATGAGGACATCATGCCGCTCAGGGGCAGATTCGATCGAGTATACTTCAGGAAGCGACGCACTGGTGTTCTTTGGCTTTAGATTGGACTTGTTTCAGCCTTATTTGTAGTAGATGTTTTAGCTTTATTTGTGTTCTTTTGTGGACGTTTAGTACCACATCGGTTATTTCCCAGTAGTCCTCTTTTGTAAAGCCTATATAAAGGCCCCATAGACTATTGTATTGGATAATTGAATGACTAAAACTTTCCTCAAAATATCTAGTTAAATTCCTGAGTTTATTTGCTCTCGAGTTTTGGGGTGAGAAGCCCGCGTAAGGGGTAGAAACCCAAAATCTTATCTTATTCTCAATTTAAATTTTGGTTACGATTTGAAGGTGATTGCGATCCAGGTTGGTATTACATCATTTTGGTATCAGAGCCCTGGTTTTCAATTCCCTTCAAAATTTTTCTTTTTCAAAATTTTCTTCTAGTCTCCAAACCCTAGATCTATATTCCAAATCCATTCAAAAAAAAAAGAAAAGAAAAGAAAAGAAAAAGATTCACTGTTCCCAAAAAAAATTACAGTGAAAATTCTCATCGAAAAATCCCTGAAAATTCGAAATCTCCACTGTTCATCTTCTCAAAATTTCCCTCCCCATTCATCGTCTTCTCCAAATTCCGACGCCCCACAGCAGCACCATCACCCTCCACGCCCTCCGCCGCCGCTGACAGCCACGGCCTCCGTCGTCATCATCGCCAGATCCGACGAAGCAGTCGCCATCGCGCCACCACCCTCATCCGGCCACTCCACCAAACCCTAAGGGCAGATCGAAGGGAAAAAGAGGTGATCGGCGCTCCCCGACCCACGTTGTCGTCTCCCCAGGCTCGTCGGCACTGCCAGATCAACGTCGTCCACTCCCTAGGCTCGTCGGAGTTACCGGAAGCTCGATTCGACGACAACGCAGTAGGATCAGTCCTCGTCGCCTTCCTTGATCCAGGTCATCGCCGCTGCCTCTGGTCTACACCGACACCTCCACCACCTTGCTCATCATCATCGTCTTCGTCAACATCTCCCAAGGCCAGATCTGCATCCACGACCACCTCCGACATCATCTTCGCCAAACCTCCGACGTCGCCGCCTACTCCTCACTCGCCGCCATCTTCTCCGCCCCCTGGTGCCGTCAGTGACTCATCGAAGCCCTCTGAAGCTTCGTCGAGCTCGCCTGAACACTGTGGAGCCTCGTCGAACCCGCCGCTGACGGGACCCCCGCCGTGCCTTCGCCGAAGAAGAGCTTGAGTTGACGACAACTTGAAGAAGTCCCCAGAGCGTCTCCTCCGAAGGATTCCACCCGAGCTTCGCCTAGATCACCGCCACCGCCACCGCAAGCCGCCCCTTGTCGCGAACCCTAGCGGAGATCGAGGGAGGGAAACGGGCGCGCTGCGAACAGGGCCGTAAGGGCGAAGCGGGTTCTCTTCTGAGAACCCGATTTGGCTTAAGAAAAGGGGATCGAGTCGGGTCGGATCCAAACGACCCGACCCAACGCTCTTGACCCGGCCCGGTCAAAACAGTCAGCTTCTGCTGACATCAGCGCTGACGTCAGCAACCGGGTTAACCCACTGAGTTGACTCAGTCCAGATCCAGTTCGTCCTGACTCAGTCCAGAATCGTAGCATCGCTTCTGACGGTCGTTCAGGGCTCGTTTCAAGTCCAAATCGATCCGTTTTCGAGGCAGTGGATTCGTGACGACCAGTACTACGCGCCTACAGCAGTCTCGTTCAGGTTTGAGTTACGGTCGCCTCCCCAGGTAACTTTGAATATTCTATCAGTTATTCTTGCCACTTAATTAAAATAGCTAGCTTTTTCAATCTGTCGCAAGGTAGAATTCATTGACTGTTGCCCACTAAATAAGTGAGTTGTGTGATTCTGACCTTGAGTGGTAACCCGACTTAATATTAATTGTGCAACTTAACTAATTTGAATTTGTGATCACTTGATTTATCTTGGAATTAACTGTGTCAGCACGTGTCTTTATCACTGTCCCCACATTACATTTTCTTAATCACGTGTTAATCTAAGTAGCTTAAAATTGGTATTATCTTTCATCACTCTAATCTCTGACTCCTCCTGCATAACATACATTTCAATTTTAGGACAACTCGCATTTAGGGTCAGTTAGGATCTTGCATGCCTACTAGAAGTGGTAGAACTTTTTCTGTAGGAGAAACTTCAGCACCAATGGACCCTAGCATTCATGATACTCTTAACACAATCCTAAACAAGATAGAAAACATGGACAGCCAACTACAAGAAGTTAGGGATCAGGTTGATGTCAATTGTAGGGATCTAGCAACCAGAATTGGTAGGCTAGAAACCAATAGGAGAAGAATCAGGGAGGATGAAAGTTCTCGAAATGACAGTAGGTCTCCCAGGCGTGAGCAAGGCCCACCTTACCAAACAACTGACACCGATGCCCAGTACATCAGGAGCGTTAAAGTCGATGCTCCTTCCTTCGACGGGCGCTTAGACCCTCAGGTTTATATAGATTGGCAGTTGGCTATGGACCGATATTTTTGTTGGCATGACATGTCTGAGTCAAGGAAGGTTCGATTGGTCGTAATGAAATTAACGGGACAAGCTGGGCAATATTGGGAAAACCTAGAGAGGATGATGAGGTACAGAAGGGAAGACCCCGTGGACACTTGGGAAAGCATGAAAGAGAAGCTTATGATGAAGTATGTTCCACCATCATTCAGTCAACAATTATTAGACAAATGGAATCGATGGACTCAGGGGAACAAATCAGCCACTGAATACATTGCTAAATTTGATGAATATTTGAATCGGTGTGGAGCTATCGAATTAGAATCTCCCGAACAGACCCTATCTAGGTTCAGATCCGGTCTTAGGGATGATTATCGCCGAGAGCTCATTGCTCGAGGCATCACGACTCTAGAACAGACATATCAGCTAGTCACCGACTTAGATGAGTCTAGAGGATCCTATTTTAACCGAAAGGATAACTCTAGAACCACCACTACTAGCCAGCCAAGCTTCAACCGAACTCTTCCTACCCCAAGTAAACCTGCCTCCAGTTCCTCTAGCGTCAAACCAGCAGGTCCTTCTGGTGCAAAGCCCTTTACATCCGAAAAGAGAACGGTAAGTGAACCAGGAAGAGTCAACCCTAGAACCCAGTGCTACAGGTGTCAAGGGCATGGTCACCTTGCCAGCCAGTGCCCGAGTTAAACTAAAACCCTCTTTGTAGAAGTTCCCATTGAAGATATAGAAGGAGAGGATGATGGAGAAGAGGTTGTGCACCAACAAGATGATGACTCAGATGCCTCTGTCGAAGAGTATGAATTCAATGGGTGCATCAGAACTGTGAAAATGACGAGCCTACCTCCTAGTGTAGCTCGCACCTAATTAGGAGTGGTTAGATGTACTATAACCCAGCCTGAACCACTCAACGACTGGAGAAGGACTGCCATATTTCAAACTTGCACAAAAATTGGCAATAAGAACTGCAAGGTAATAGTGGATAGTGGCAGCTGCATCAACGCTGTTGCGTCAAAGTTAATCACCACCTTGGGAATGACACCGGTGAAGCATCCAAACCCCTACAGGTTACATGGATCGACGCTACATCCATAGATGTTCAGGAGAGATGTCAAATTCCTATCCAGTTTGCCACATACACAGATAATGTGTGGTGTGACATACTCCCATGAATGTGGGTCATATCATTCTGGGTCGACCATGGTTATTTGACTTAGACGTGACCATACATGGACGTACCAACCAGTGCTCGTTCGTCCATAACGGGAAAAAGGTGAAGATTATGCCAAATCAACCGAAGCCACCAACCCGAGAAAAAGAGGCTGACAAAGGGAAAGACAAAGTGGACGTTATAAATCCTAAAAAAAAGGGTGGTAAAGGTAAAGGTAAGATGGAAATGAATTTGATTAGCCACGATCAAATTGAACAGAGCTTGCAGGATGGTTCTACTTGTTATGCTCTCGTGGCTCGAGAGACTAACCGGGATATCGAGGAGCAGATTCCTGAGCACATTAAACCAATTCTGGAGGAGTTTTCCGAAACCCTCCCACAAGATCTACCAGGTGAGTTGCCCCCTATGCGAGACATTCAACATGCTATTGACTTAGTCCCAGGAGCAACTTTACCAAATTTGCCCCACTATAGAATGACCTCAACTGAACATGCGGAATTACAACGGCAATTAGAAGAGTTACTCGACAAGGGGTTCATCAAAGAGAGCTTGAGCCCATGTGTGGTTCCCGCACTTTGGCGCCAAAGAAGGATGATACATGACATATGTGTGTGGATAGTCGTGCAATCAATAAAATTACCGTCAAGTACCGTTTTCCCATTCCTCGTCTTGATGATATGCTGGATCTGATGTCAGGTGCCACAGTCTTCTCCAAAATTGATCTTAAGAGCGGGTACCATCAAATTAGAATCCGACCAGGGGATGAATGAAAAACCGCATTTAAAACTAAAGACGGGTTATATGAATGGTTGGTTATGCCCTTTGGACTGTCCAATGCTCCTAGCACCTTCATGAGGGTAATGACCCAATTGTTTCGACCGTTTATCGGTAAATTCGTGGTGGTCTATTTTGATGACATACTGATTTACAGTCAAACCCAGGAACAACATATGGGACATCTGAAGCAAGTCCTCTGCACACTCCAGGCTGAGAAATTTTATGCAAATTCAAAAAAGTGTGCTTTCTGTATAGACAGGGTTATCTTCCTAGGATTTGTGGTTTCCTCCGAGGGGGTTTCCGCGGACCCTGAAAAGGTGAAGGCAATAACCGAGTGGCCACAGCCCCGAACGATTAGGGAAGTCAGAAGCTTTCACGGGTTAGCCACCTTCTACCGTCGGTTTATAAAGAATTTTAGTGCTATTATGGCACCTATAACCGACTGTTTAAAGAGTGAGGTGTTCCAGTGGACTCCGGCTGCCTCCAAAGCTTTCGCTGAAATAAAGAGGATGATGACGGAAGCTCCCGTAATGCGTCTCCTGACTTTTCAAAAGCTTTTGAAATAACTTGTGACGCATCGGGACTGGCAATAGGTGGTGTACTAAGTCAGGAAAGTCACCCGGTTGCTTACTTCAGCGAAAAACTAAATGATGCCCGGCAACGCTACTCCACCTATGACAAGGAATTTTATGCGGTTATACAGGCTTTGCGCTACTGGAGACATTATCTGTTACCGCAGGAATTTGTGTTGTATTCAGATCATGAAGCGCTTAGGTATCTCAACTCTCAGAAGAGACTGAATGCGAGACATAGCAAATGGGTGGAGTTCCTGCAGGATTACACTTTTGTTCTCAAACACAAAGCAGGCATCGAGAATAAGGTCGCTGATGCGCTGAGTCGACGTGTCACGATCTTGGTGGTAATGAGCACAGAAGTGGTTGGATTCGAGAAGTTAAGAGAGGAGTATGATTCATGTCCCGATTTTGGGAAAATTTATGCCACGTTACGAGACGGCCCTGTTCGTGAGATGTACGGTTTTCTCCTTTAAGACGGTTATCTATTCAGATTCCGTAAGTTGTGTATTCCCCGTACGTCCCTCAGGGATTTTCTATCTTGGGAAATACATGCTGAAGGTCTGGCGGGACACTTCGGTCAGAACAAGACAATTGAGGCCGTTGAACACCGATTCTACTGGCCGAGTCTGAAAGAGATGTCTCTAAAATAGTTAGCCAATGTCGCACGTGCCAACTGGCCAGGCAACAAAAGCAGATTGCCGGACCTTACACTCCTCTTCCTGTACCTAATTGCCCCTGGCAAGACGTGAGCCTAGACTTCATACTAGGATTGCCAAAAACTCAAAAAAAGCACGACTCTATCCTAGTAGTAGTTGATCGATTCTCAAAGATGGCTCACTTCATCCCGTGTTCCAAGACCTCAGACGCGTCTCGAGTAGCTGTTTTATTCTTTGATAATATCGTCAAGTTGCACGGGATACCTAAAACTATGGTGTCCGATAGGGATGTTAAGTTTGTTAGCTACTTTTGGAAAACACTTTGGCATAAGATGGGCACCAAACTGAAATTCTCAACAGCCTTTCATCCACAGACAGATGGCCAAACAGAGGTAGTAAACAGAACACTGGGAAATCTCCTTAGGTGTCTAGTTGGAGAAAATTTGAAAACTTGGGATCTCATTTTGCCTATGGCTGAATTTGCATATAATGGATCTGTCAATAGGACTACGGCTCTCAGTCCTTTTGAAATAGTAAACGGTTTTAAGCCCAGGCAACCAGTTGACTTAATTCCCATGGCTCATCATCATTCTAGGGTATCAGACTCCGCATCAGCATTTGCATCTCATATCCGTGCATTACATGAGGAGATCAGAGAAAAGATAATGAAAAATAATACAGATTATAAAGCTTCTGCAGATTTACATCGCCGATTAAGAACTTTTAATGTTGGAGATTATGTGATGGTCCGCATGCGACCCGAACGGTTTCCACCAGGAACCGTGAAGAAATTACACGCGCGGAGCGAAGGGCCATTCAAGATTATCAAGAAAATCAATTCAAATGCTTATGTGGTGGATCTCCCACCTGACTTTGGCATCAGTTGCACTTTTAATGTTGAGGATTTGGTTCCATATCGAGGTACTTTTGATACCCCTTCTGACCCATTCGTGGATGAGTCAAGCCAAAACCTTCTTTCTGAGAGCCCCCACTACCTCTACTTCCCCTAAAATGTCCTATGCAACAGAAAATATAGATTCTATCTTGGATGATCAGATTATCTCTACTAGAGATGGAGGGACGCGACGCTATCTCATTAAGTGGACGGGAAAACCTGATTCAGAAAATTCTTAGATTACCGAGGAAGACCTCCAGCATCTTGATCCTGATCGACTGGAGCGCTATCATAGCCAGCAGCAGTTCTGTCCCCCACACTCGACAGGGTCGAGTCCTTTCCACCCGGGAGGAATTGACGAGGACATCATGCCGCTCAGGGGCAGATTCGATCGAGTATACGTCAGGAAGCGACGCACTTGTGTTCTTTGGATTTAGATTGGACTTGTTTCAGCCTTATTTGTAGTATATGTTTTAGCTTTATTTGTGTTCTTTTGTGGACGTTTAGTACCACATCGGTTATTTCCCAGTAGTCCTCTTTTGTAAAGCCTATATAAAGGCTCCATAGACTATTGTATTGGATAATTGAATGATTAAAACTTTCCTCAAAATATCTAGTTAAATTCCTCAGTTTAGTTGCTCTCGAGTTTTGGGGTGAGAAGCCCGCGTAAGGGGTGGAAACCCAAAATCTTATCTTATTCTCAATTTAAATTTTGGTTACGATTTGAAGGTGATTGCGATTCAGGTTGGTATTACATCACTAAGGCTCTAATACCATGTTAAATTATAAAGCACTACATCTTTTGTGATACTCAAAAGTCAAAAGAAGAATTATAGAATACAATTAAATAAAATTACGAACAAATCTCTCCTTGTAGAAAACCCATATAGGACCAAATCCTACTCATACTATAACTCGTAATGTCACTTGAACTTTAAAAGACTTCAAATACTATTAGGACTCTAAGCATACTTACCTGTTATATCTAAAAGAATTGTAGAATACAATTAAATAAAATCATGTGCAAACCTCTCCTTGTATAAGACCCATATAAGACCAAATCATACTCATACTATAACTTGTAATATCACTAGGACTCTATAAGACTTCAAATACAATTAGGACTCTAATCAAACTTAACTATTATATCTAGAATAACTTATAGGCACGTTATATGATGTATGATATGAAATCTATGGTAATATGCACTAGTTGTATCATATGATGCATCAACCCAATAGATGCATACATACAATTCATATAACAATTTTTCTATGGTGGATCGAATCATAAGATGTTGCAAATTATAAGATACCAGCAACACAACTTGACAACATCATGATATGCAAACTTGACTTCTCATTTCCCATTTATTTATCAAATGTGATAACCTTTTTGTTCATTGGAAAGATTTGCTGTGTTTAGTTGCATTTCCCTGAGAATACTAATGGAAACTAGTGATTTATGTTTGATAATTTTCCAATTATGATGCATATAGTCACCCATACAATGAAGTTCTATCCAATCTATATTTATATATTGTTTTTGTTTCGATATGCAAACTTGACTTCTCATTTCCCATCTATTGATCAAATGCGATTACCTTTTTGTTCTTGGAAAGATTTGCTATTTTTAGTTGCATTTCCCTGATAATAGTAATGGAAACTAGTGACTTACGGCTGATAATTTCCTATTATGATGCTGTAGAGTCACCCATACGATGAAGTTCTATCCTTTTCTGTATTTATATTTTGGTGTTTGTTTCGTGTACCAAACTATGGTCCTTAAATCTGATATACCCTTAATTTTTTGGTGCCAAGTTCAACGAAGATGTCTGTTAAATTAACTTATATTTCGCTCATTTAGAGTTGGATGCTGAAATATGTTGATATTCTGCATCTTGAGAATTTGTCATTGAAACAATATGGTGCTAATATCTAGAGAAAGGTAAGGGCAGCAGAATTCAGTCTCATGTGAACTTTGCACCCAGCGGGTGATGTTTTCCAAAGTCAAAGGTGTGCATTAATGTTGCACATTTGAGGGCTAAGCTGGATAACCAGCTAACCACATGAATTATTATCCCTCTTCCTCATTCCATTGCTATTTGTCTTCCTCTATTAGCTTCTTTCGATCCATATTCTATGCACCCATGCACTCTCATGCAGGCAGGTTCACACAACCAGCTTTCCTGATAGGGGTTGGGGTGGAACCCATGCTGTTGGTTCATTGTGTTGTTAGCCTACTGATGCAAGTTATGCCCCTTTGAATGACATACCAGAATGTGAGAATTTGGAAAAAGAAAACAAAAGCATGTGTAGAGGACTCTGCTAGTAACATTCTTGGCTTGCGAAATTTTTTATATGCTTTCATAATAACCACAGACTATATGTCTCTTTCTTTAGAGTCAACCTTTTTTTATCTTGTGCTTTCTTTTTCTTAGGCATTTTGGGATTATACAGAGAAGAAGTTGCTTGGGACAACCAGGGCAGAGTGTTCGGTGACAAGTGAATGGTCTCCTGATGGATGCTATTTCATGACTGCCACAACAGCACCAAGGCTACAAATAGACAACGGGTTTGCATAATTCAGGCCTTGATTTCATTTGAAGTTTCAGCTAAAAATATTATTGAATAACATGATTTGCTTTCCTGGTGAAGGATAAAGATTTTCCACCACAACGGATCTCTGTATTTTAAGAAAATGTTTGATAAGTTGTTTCAGGCAAGTCTTTCCAATTATTCTGTGACACGTAGTCTCCAACATTTTCTTTTTCCTGCAAGAGCTGATCAGCCTTACTTTGTTACACAGGCTGATTGGAAGCCAGAAGCACCAGAAAGGTTTCCTGATATTCTTGACCTTATCAAGTCTGTTGACGTATTAACGATTGACCAACCAAAAAAGCAAGGTCATTACATTTCCACAGAATACGTTATAACTTGTCATCTTGCATCTTTTTCTCATGGATTTTATTGATATTACAGTACAAGATCCTAAATCATCACAAGCATCTTCAAAGACCTCGGTAAATGCAACCCAAAAGCCTGTGGCTTATCGCCCACCACAGGTTGGGGCTTATCGCCCACCACAGGTTAAGGAGGCTGCTGCAGTTCAGGCAGAGGTAATTGTTCTCCCCATAAACATGATCATCATTTAGTTATTAGATATTTAATAGGTTTTTCAACAGCCCACACTTCTAAGGAGGAGGTACTTTTATTTTGAAAGATACTGATATATGAATTATTGATAGACTACGAGCAAGCAAGTTGAAAGTCAATCTTGCATCTATAAGAGTAGAGCAAAATGTATAAATAAATAGCTTTCTGCAAATTGTTTAACAGATTGCCAAGCTTAACCTCTATGCTGATGATAGCAAAAGCAGAAGCTATTATGCGCATAGGCAGTGTTATAATTGTTTAATAGCTCCTTAATGGATTTTATTAGGGCCAAGTTCATGGAGTCTGTTCTCTGGATTAGGGCTTCATTGGGACGAGTCCGGTAGGTTTTAACTGCATACAGGGGGTTAATCTACCTGAACCCGCATCTCTTGGGGTCTTGAGCAGGTGCAAGGTGGTATGGGTGGGTCACACAAGTTTTGTAATAGAAAAACCTACCCCCCAACCTCCAAACACCAAAAGAAAGAAAAAAAACTAAGAGGGAGATGGGGAGAGCCCCCTCAAAAAATAGAAAAGAAAACTCCAAAAAAAAATAAAAACGAAAAAACAAGGGAAAGGTGTGTTTAACCCTCGGGAATTTTACACTCTGTACCCTTCCCTCCTGCCTTTTTCGCTTGCTCAAAACCCCTTGTCAAAGTTCCCTCACTTTTAGCCCCTCTCCCCTCAAAAAGGCAATGTAGAGTACGAAGTATTTTCTTAATCCCTGTATTGCCCTTTGAAGTGGGTCACAACCTACTAATGCGAGTGCTTTTGAGTTGCATTAAATGTGCTTAACCGGTAGAAAAGGGAGCAGGCTAGGAAATGTCCACCTTAGTATTGGGTTGTCCACCTTTGCTGTCTTGTAGAATTTTCTTTGAATGAAGTCTTGATAAATGTGTTTTTGTGAGATTCAAGACTGCAATAGCATTTAATGTTGGTATTGCATGTCTTAAACATTTAATATGCTTATTTTATGGGAAAGTGTCAATTTTTCCCTTGTAAACACATCATAGTTTGTTTACTTTTCTCTTGCATAATATTTAATTAGAAAAATAAAAATAGAAGATTTCTATTTAATATGGGTGGGAATATGTTTAAAAATACTTATATACAATGCCAAACTTTTTTCTTGTAAACACATTTATAGTAGGCTATTGTATTTTTTTCTTAGGCTTTTATGTTTTCTTTTTTATAAATTTAATTTTTGAACTCATTTATCACAACACTTTTCCCAATAATTGCTCACACTAATTGGAGAACAACATATATATTGAGCTGTAAGGTAAAATTTCACGAATGGTAAACATATTGAACTAAAAGTAGACAACTTGTATAACAAAGACATATTGATAGGAAAGATAGACTATTCATCATAAATGGTAGATATATTGAACTAGAAGATAAACAATTTTAGGTAAAAGACAACGGTAGATAGTTTATGTGGATACACTGAATTTAAAGGTGGATACTTTTATATGAAAAATAGACATACTGAACTAATAGGTGGACGGTATTATACGAAAGATAGATAGATATACTGAATTAAAAAGTGGACACTTTTATATCAAAGAGACATTTTGAACTAAAAGATGGATAATTTTATATTTAAGATAGATATACTAAACTAAAAGGTGAACAGTTTTAAACCAAAGGCAGACATGTTGAACTAAAAATAGACAATTTCATGGGATGTATTGATCTCAAAAAATAGATTGAACTAAAAGGTAGAGAACTTCATGTGAAAAGTAAGACGTATTGAACTAAAACGTAGACATTTTTAGAAGGTAGATAAATTAACCTAAAAGGTAGTTACGCTAAGAGGGTGTTTGGCAATCGTGAGTGAGAAAGTGTGAAAGTGAAGCATTTTCAGTCACTTTTGACCTTTGTTTTAGGCGTTTTTAAGTGTGAAAGTGTTTTTGCATCCACTTAGGATAGTTTGCAATTCGCACTTCGGCTCTACAAGTTACAAAGTGGTTATTAAAGGAGAAAAGGTGGAATTTGAATATTTATGAATGAATAAATTACTGTTGGCAGATCAACTTTTTTTTATGCAGTTTCATTTTTCACTGTTATGTAAAAAAGCTCCTTTTTACTGGCTTACTAATGAGAAAGTACTTTCATTCATGCAAAAAAAGAGTCACTTTTATAATTTAAGCCGCATCCCAAATTGCCAAACATTCCATAAACTAAAATGTAGACAATTTCACGTGAAATGTAGATATACTGAAGTAAAGGTAGACGATTTAAAATAAATACAAATATTTTACATATAAAAATATAGTTATTTTAGAAATAAACATAAATAATTTAAATTAGAGGTAGACAGTTTATATGTAAATGTAGACATTTTAAATGTAGATATTTTAAAAATAGAAATAGATAGTTTACATGTAAATGTAGATATTCTGAAGATAAAATTGGACATTTTAAAGTAATGGTAGATTTTTTTATGTGTAAATATAGATATTTTAAAGATAAAATTGAAAATTTTAAAACAAAGGTAGATTGTTTACACACACACACACACACACACACACACAAACATTTTAGAAATAAAACTGAACAATGTAAAATTAAAATTAAAATTGTTAACAGAAACCGGTAGATAATTTACAATGAAAGGTAGACAACTTACGTAAAATCTAGACAATTTGTAGAAGAATGTAGAATATAAGCGAGTCTCTTCATCTTTCTATCCTTTTTTTTAAAGAGAACACATTTGATTAAAATTTTCATCGCTTAAAATGTTACAAAAATATGAATTTTTCAAAAAAAGTAAACTTCAATCTTTTAACAAACCATGCTAAAAAACAAATGAGATTTTCTTTACAAAAAGAGACACCTTTAATAAGATCAATCGAGAAATAGTGAAATTGTGATCTAACGGCTAAGAGCCCATTGTTGTTCGGTATGAGCGCAACGAAACAAATAAAAGGGAGTTGAAGATAGAGAGAGAAGAAATGAGAAAATTATGAGTTTTCCCTAAATCTTTAGGGTTTTTGATGTTAGAGATGGAGAAGAAAGAGAGAAAAGGATCTTTTTTTGGGTTTACTTCTCAATTTGACAGATGAATGTGGAAAGAAGGAAAAAGATGAGTGTTTTTTCATCTTTGGAGTTCCTTGAGTTGTGTGTGTGTGTGTGTGTGTGAGAGAGAGAGAGAGAGAGAGAGAGAGAGAGATGAAGATGGGTTTTTGGGTTTAGCTCTTAAATGTGAGAGATGATGAATGTAAAAGATTTTTTGGGTTTCTTTTGAGCAAAGATATAAAGGAGAAGAAAATTATGTTTCTTGAGTTTTAGGGACGAAGGATATGATAAAATAAGAAGATGAGAGTGTGATGACACAATGAGAAATTTGTTCCACCCAAATACACCAACTCACTAAAATACATGAGCAAGGGGTGCGATGCATATGTATGAGGGTTTTTTGACAAGCGGAAAAGGCAAGATGGGGAAGACACGGGGAAATTATCTAGGGGGTAAACACATTTCTCCTAAAAAATGAAGGGTTTTTAGGATATAAATCCCTAGATATTAGTCCTTAATAATATTATATTTTGTTATTAGTCCCTCACAATATGCAGTTCATTTGATATTAATCTGTCTGCTATTTATTTCTCTCAAATTTCAGTAGTAATCATGATAAAAGAAAAGTCACGGGGATCGTCAAATTTACAAAATTGTCCAACCTTAATTTTTACCCACCAACCTCTTCCCTTTTCATCTGTAAAACTAAACTCCATTGCTCACTTGACAGGAGCAAGTATACTACTCATACTAGAGTTATTCACAAATTTAAAACTTAAATAACTCTCTTTCCTCTTGATTCCCTCAATCCAAAAGCCAATTTTATCTTTTCTTGCAACAATTCAGGGATGAGTGCCCTCTCAGTACAGTTGTCTTTAATAATGCAAGAATTCTATTAATAGAAGCATTCAGGAAAAAATTACTCTTTAATTTTGGAGGGAGGCGAAGAAACATGAATTATCCATACAGTTGTTCTTCCCTAAAGAAGAAATAGATTGAGATAAAAGTTTGAATGTGAGGGGCAGTAGTTTATTACATTTTGATCGGGCGAGAGGTGATTTTGTATCAAGACTTCGGAGTTGCATGAATGTGAAAGAGTCAACAAGATGGCATTGAACAAAAAAACTAAAAGAAAAGTTCTTTGCTAGAAGATGAGAGCGAGCAAGAGAAGCCAATTTAAAAAAAAAAATTTGAAAAGATGAAGACAAATATTGGGTAATTTGCGTTGATAGAGTTGGGGGAAGAAGGTAATAAGGTTAAAATGCTAACAACTATTCTTATTTTTAAGATATATTATTAGCTAGAGGGATTTATAACAAGTGAGCCATAAATTATATGGGACAAGTACAACTATGTAGCACATACACTTTTATCATGGAGCCGTGTCATGTCCGAAACTTGTCCGACAGGCGTATCATGTGTATTTTAAAGATTTTTCCGTGTTCACGTGCCGTGTCCATTTCAATGCGTATCCGTGCAGCATAGTGGGACAAATACCTAAATATAAATTTGCGAGGGGGCTAATATCTAAACAAGAGGTTTGGGTAGTTATTGTTGGGGTTCAGGCATGTTTACAGGTTTGGCAGGTTGCTTCGGTTTTTTTTTTTTACAGGATTTGGATTTTTATTCATTATTTTATTACATATTGTTTGGGTTATCCTAACATGCACTTAATTAGACAATAACACTCAACTACACAAAAATTAGAATATAACATAATTCTATACAAATAAAATATGTAGTAAACCTAGTAAAACACATCACTATATTGCTTCACATCCTTCTAATTTACCACTTAACGTTAATAAAAATAACTTACAAACTAAAAACAAATTATAAACCCATAACATTCTTTTGTATAGTCTTTGAACTAATCTAACCGCTCATCCAAAGAGAAACGGATTGAGATCAAAGACATGTATATATCCTATTGAAAAAGTAGCCGGATTTCGGGTGGGTGTGGTGCGGGTCCAGGTCCGGCTTCGGGTTTATGTATGCGGTGAGGTCAAGCGGGTTTTTGCTGAAAAATTTAACCCGACCCAAATTGTTTTGTTAAATTTTTAAACCCACCCATTTGGATTCGGGCAGGTTTTAAAGAGCACATAAAACCGATAATTTGGGTCATTTTCCCACCCCTTGTGACAGCACAAGGAAACTCTACCATTCACATCCATTCTCCAAGAAGGGAATACTTGCATAAAGAATATACGTAGATTGTTTTCCAAAGAGTATATAAAGTATAAGTTACAAAATACATCAATGTGTGTGTGTGTGTGTGTTTTACATAATTCCTTGGTACAACTAAAATTGCATAGTAACATATTTTTTTCCAAAAAAATGCTTAATGTAATTTTAGTTAAAAACTTAAAAATTTAAGATTTAATTTCTTCCATTTTAAAATAATGAATAATGTTTATCTAGGCAAGAAAATAGAACTAATAATCTTCATGTATTTGTGCAGTTTTTCTAATAATACTCTAGATTAGAAAAGAGATCTATTTAGGTTTAATGTTTTTTTAGGAGATGTGTAGGTTAACTGAAATTCAGAATAGTATCTCATCCTTCTTTGAATAAATAGTATTTCCTATCTATTATAACCAGAAATACACCTAAATCATGAGTCGTAAAAGAACACATCAATAATATAAAGTTTAGAAACACAAATCCTATTCAAAATTTGATTTGAGTGCAATTAAAACTAATCATAAATGTCATAGTGAGAGTATGAAAATAATAAAATATTTGTTTTGTTAAGCTTTTTTTTTAGTTAAGATTGAATCCCTTTAAACTTTAAAAAATAATGAACGACATTTTTTTGTGGTTTTCTTTTAACACTGTAAAATAAGAAAAAAAAAATTCTTTTAGCAAACTCTTTATTGTAAATTTTTTATACATCTCCCAGACATGATTCCATCTCAATCTTTATGTAAATTTCTAATAATTAATTAGCCTATGTTAGGATTTTACTCAAAATATCATATATAAATATAATCTACTATCGGTCAAAATAATATGTTTCAAAAGATAATGTAGTTTGCCATTGAGGCTGGGTAAACATAAACTATATGGGTTGAAATTGATTTTGACCTTTAACAACTCTTATATTTATGTTTTCATTAAATTTGAGAGGAATGAGGAGCGTGCTACAATTAGGAAGTGCTTGCAAAGGTCTAATCACTCTAAAAGACTAAGACATTTCTCTATTCTTTCTTTTCATATAAATTATTTGATTATTAGTCTGCTGATTTTTTTTTTTCTTTCTAAATGACAGCTTTTGGGGGGGACTGCTGCTTCACAGTAAGTTGATCAACTCATATGTGTATTTGTCATTTGGAAATATTGAAACCTAAATATCCTACTAATTAGTTTGTTAACATGTAGAGGCCCAAGCAAAAATGCACTCAGAAACCAGAAGCGCCGGGAAAAGCAAAGGGAGAAAAAGGCTGCCGAAGCTTCATAATCTCCCGTCAACTGAACTTGATGCCTGTGTGGTTGCATCTTCTGCGGCAGATAGATCAAATCCAATTGTTCTTCTGCCTGCACTCGTATTCTTTGGAGATGCCTGTAATTTCCATGCGTGTTGTTACCTGAGCTTTCTTTTTAATCTTTTTACTACCAAACATGCACAAAGAGACTATATTTGCGAAGGCAAGTGATATCAAGTACACGAGCTTCTGTTAAATGTAACTACAATACAACTTCAATAAACTAGTAACAAGAGCTTGTCAGATTTGAATGAGAGAGACTATGTTTCTTTTGAGTGATTATGCTTTGTGAATGATATTGCAATTACATGTGCAGTAGTGTGAAGTATGCAAGACAATTTTGAGATGAAGCCTGTGTGCACTCTTGTGCATCGCTGATCAAACAGAACGCCCACAAAACTCAGGCTACCCTCTCAAACTTGAAGGCTGAGAAGGCTGAATCATCTCTTCTGCACTAGTCAAGCAAAGGCCAGGGAAAATCCTTGTAAGTAAATAGCTCTGCCCCTACAAATTCCAATCCTTTGTCACAAGCCAATTTGAACCTTGGTTGGAAGCCATCCATCAATGATGAGCAGTGATGCAATCAAACAGTGATATACATTAGAACAGTTGTGATGAGTTTGAGCGTGATGAGTTGCGGCAAATATCGTCGATGACAGTGAGTTAAACCTTAGCAAACAGCTTTGTTACGAAGGTGAGGGAACCTCTTTCACGCCACCATGCTTCATGTGTGAGGCAGTCCCTTGCCAGCAACATACATCAGAGGGTTTCTTGCAATTTAGCCAAAACATCATTACAAGGGAACTATACATGCAGCTGCTCTTTTGTTTTGCTTGCATCTGAATTGACAGAAGCATTTGTGGCTATAGGCTTGGATCTCAACTGAGCTGGAAGCCACGCATCAAAGTAACCAAAAGAAGCTTGATATGCAGCTTCAGAAAGCTTCAGACTTCTTGGCTGAGTTTTGAGAACAGCTACAAACCCAAAAGAAAAAGTAGGGCAAAGAAAGAACCAAAGTAGAAATGAGAACCACTCCTTTATAATTTTTAATACATCAACAATAGTCATGTTTACTTCGACTCGAAAAAATTATGAAAGGACTCGAGAGGTCGATCAAGTCTATTTTGGACACAACCACCATGTAAGAGGCATGAGGTAATCAGAAATGCACTTGTGACAAAAGTCCTCAAGACGCCGTTTCATTTATAAGGACTCACTAATTTCCGTCATGAATCCTTTAAAGTGTGGAATGACAAAACCAAAGAGCGAAGAGGGGGTACAAAAGATCTTTTAATCATCGTCATCCCCATATCTCATAATCTCAGCTAGTTTCCTGGGCGCGTGGCCACGGGCGGACCCAATAGTGGGTTGGGCCGGGCTGTAACCTGGCCCATTTTTTCATATATTATGTTAAATTCATTTCTATTTTGTACTTTCTCATATATTGTGTTAGAACTTCTTCTATTTTGATTTTCTTTTAGCAAATCTTTTTCTAGTTCAACTCTTGGTTTAGTGGAGAATATTGTTTTATTTTTTTGACAAATTCATATAATTTATAAGTATATGTTATAAAAAATTGCAGCACACCCCAAAACTTATTCTTGGTTCCGTCTCTGCGTGTGGTCACCATGTTGGCGTGGCAAGGATTGCTTGTTCCAGGCTTCCTGCCCGTCCCCCCTTAACCGCATCGTTCCTAATAAACTTCTCACAAAACCTTTCCCATTTGATCGTGGCTCGTCTTTAGTCGCACGCTGACACTGTGCCCAAAAAGATATTTGATGCAGGCGGTCGATCGGACGGCGATTAAGGAGGTGGTGATGGTGAGATTTGAGAGTGATGGGGGGCTCTTAGGTTTTGATTTGGTGGGGAGAAAGAGAACGAGAGGAAGAAAATGTACAATGCAAAATTCTAATTCCGATTGATTTTCAAAAGGATTTTGAGAATTTTGGCTACAATGTTTTTTTTTTTTTTTTTGGAATTTGGATCATATCTTTTTTTTCCGAGTACATCTAAGATTGATCTAGAAGTTTGAGATGAGGGAGAAGATCTGAAGGGGATTGAAAATCAATTATTCCGATATCAATTGATGTAAAACGAACGGATCGCAATCACCTTCAAATTAAAGAATTGAAAATCAAGATTTTGAAAGAGAAATAAAAAGAGGGGTTAAGATTTAAGAAATAAGAAATAGAGAAATTGGATAAATTTGGACTTCACACCCTCTTACACTACGGGCTTCACACCTCCTTACATTACGGGCTTCACACCCCAATTTAAAAAACCCAAGGCTCATGAAATTTTAACAGGAAAATTTTTTAATTCATCATTGTCTACTGAATAAAGAAGTCAGATGCCTATTTATAAGCCTTACAAAAGAACAATTTAGAAATAACCAACATGGTACTGAACATCGTTCTAAAAGAAAACAATTAGACTTAAAAATAAATTCAGACGTTAAAACTACTAGTAATTGGTGATGTTTTCATCAATAGTCTTCATGTGCGACATATGTACATTGTAATGAGCCTCCATCAACTACTAATGGAGCCTGGTGATCTCTTATCACATTTGATAAGTCGAGTCGTTACGTAATGTGTCTCGTAGTCTGGTTTGAAAATTTTAGTTCGAAAAGAACCGTCACCTATTGCAGATGGGAGAAATCTGTGAATTCACAACTTTCACAAGAGAAAAAAAGTATCCTTTCGTTTAATTTATACTGAATTGACGACTTCTTTTTTCCTTTCGGTAGGAGTAATACCAAACCAAAAAACTATGGTCACTGGTAGGGTTATCAAATAAACGAGCTGCCCACAAGCAATCCTTTCGACTCAGTATTTAGTTAAAACTTGTTCAAATTGTTCAAATGTAAATGAATTGAACTCGAACTAGGCCGATTCCCTCGTGCAGCTCGAATAAACTTCAAATGTGAAATTTCAAACACATATAGTTAATATTTTTGCATATTTATAACTGTACCTATTTAACACCTATTATTATATATGAGAAAAATGTACCTCAGCTGTTAGCGGAGAGAAACTCTCTCAGCTGTCACTTCAATATGGTCGCAAACTTACTGCAACATGGTCGTAGTCTACTGTAATATGGTCGCATTCCTAAAAAAGCATATATTTTCAGTGTAATTAGGACTGCGATCATAGTAGCAGTCCTCAGAAAAAGACTGCGACCTTAATCGCACTCCTTAAAAAAGACTGCGATTATGACAGCAGTTCTCATAAAAACACTGCGACTTAATCACAGTCCTCATATAAAACTGCGACTATGGTACCAGCACCGAAAATTGTAATTGAAATTCAGCCACGTTGCGCTAGCTGAGAGAGTCTCTCTCAGTTGGCGGCTGAGGTACAGATTCCTCATTATATATTTACTCACATAATAAAGTACAAAAGCGTCCAAAGAAAGTTTAAACTATAAATAAATATTTTTATTTATCCCTTGAAGTTGACCCGCCGATCAGGCTCTGAATTTGCTCCCGAGAGATCACCAGTTCGAATCTCTTTAAGTGGGCATTTATGATGAGTGTGTGCGTAAGCTTGAGGATACTCTCCAGCATGTTCTAAAAAAAATTATTTATTTATAAAAAAAGAAACATTTGAATACGGTCACTCCAGTTGGCCAATTGAGGCTGGCTCGGTGGTAAAATGACTAGGTTAGAAAATGAGAGGTCCCATGTTCTAGACCGGACCAAAGCCTTTTGGGAAGAGAAAAAAAAAATCAGTCCAATTAGAGTCACGATCACATCAATTATGTAATTAGTCTGTAGCCATCTAAATTAAATCTCAATCCCTCATAGTCATAGTCATCCTCACTCTAATTTCTAAATCAAATAACAGAATGAGAAACCTTTGCAACTCCTCACTTTGCTCTCAGATTAGGTACAAACTAACAAAATTGGAGGACCAACAAGAATGGGCCAACTCAGTATGACCAAACCCGACAAAACATCCACCATAAATGTAAGCCCATATAATACTTTGGATCAGGTCTAGGTTCTCTTCACGTAGAACCACGTCTGGACTTGACCAGGCACGACCCGACCCGACCCGACCCACTAGGAAATTTAGCACAACAAAACAGAATGCCACATGAACCCATGCCCAGCTCAAAAGAGCAGAGAAAGTAACTGACAGCAATTTGAGTACCGTGTCTCATAATATTTGCAGGACTTTTTTTGTACCCAACAGAACATGTATAAGTAATAACGTTTGAGATGCACGCCTAGCTTCCAGTCAGAACACCATCTTTCAGTACAGTCTATATAATCAATTTAAACAGCAGAGTATCTTCAAACTCAGGCATATTAAATGGAGATTAGAGGCAATTCCAGTGCCAAAACTTCATGACCTGCAGAATTTATCGGCCATATCAATTAGAACCGACACAGCCCAAGAGAAGACACTTTAACGATCCGCGCAATTTTAATAACATCAGAGCAGAGCATAAAGTCGAGTGGCCAGAATGGAAGCAGACTTCTCTATGAATTCTCCCCACTGGTACCAAACCATCCACCCACAGGGCTCATTATGGAATGCGAACCAGAAACTTAGACAAGATAGTGTCCGAGAATTTGATTGAAATTTGTCGCATCATAGAAAAAGCAAGACAAAATTTGGATAACCGTTACTGAGCAACTCTGAAGTCAGAGATGAAAGTGCAAATGGCTTTTCCTTTTACTAACATGGGAAACAATTTAAACAAAAATCGACAAGATGAGTTGCGCCCCCCCTACATATTACTTTACATATGTCAGAACAAGTGAAGAGTGAATGTGTATTGAAAATATAAAAAAAAAAAAGGCGAAAGAAAATAAGGTGGGGAAAAGGACAGCTTCATTTGACCCCGTTCTGCTGCACCTTTCGGTCCAAACATGGCCAACTCCAATGGAAGCTCTCATGATGCGCATTAGCACGATGTCTGTTGGCAGCTCTAATCCTTTTGGTAGAATGATAGCACAAGGTCTGTGTGCCCAGAGAAGAGCTGAGTGTCGACAAAGAGCTGCACATGCATGTCAAGAAAAAGAGACTTTCAGACTCTAAATCTATTGTGTGATTTTGCCTCCCCCAAAAAAAGCGAAATCAATTGATCAAATAATTCAAAAGAAAGAAGCAGACAGTTTCAAAGTCGAATATATCACATGGAATTCATTATCTTTTTCATCATTCATAGAATGTTATGACTTTCTAATTATGGGTGAGATGCAGTACATCTGCCCATGCACACAGGATAATTAGCAGATGAAAGTTCGGAGGAAAGTTGCAAGCACTTCAAAGGATGGGCAAATTAATATACTGGAATTAAACCATAAGACAAATAAATAAATGCAAAACGATGAACGTTATTTGAGAAGAAAAACTATTATGACGATCAAGTCACTTGTCCTAGTCATGATGTGATGCTGACATCAATTTCAACTCAAAAGGTTAAATCCACTGGTATATTGGGCCAAGCACATACATGAAACTATCATGATTACCCTGTCTTTCCCATAGGAGATGGAACTTTGCATGTGTCTCTCAAACAACCTGAGAGACTGAATTGAGCTTGTACATAACCCCAGCGGAACTTGGTAATAAGACACAAAGCCAATATAGTCTATCTCGGTTCAAATCCTATGAGCCTAAACAACTTGGCGATGCAACAAACTGGATACAAAGTAGATACACTTTAACATGCAGCAAAGGCATAATTGTACCTTAATTCATAGTTGATATCATGTTAAGCTGTTCTAAGCTCTGTACAAACTTGGTAAGCATCATATCCAAATTTGTTGAAGTTTGATTTATTATGAAAAAATGGATCCAATTGTCACTTAATATTTATAGCTTTAGATTTAGTAGGCAAAGATTAGATTGATTAGAACAGAACCAGTAGGTAAAACAATGATCGATAAGGATTCCACAACTACAGTCAGCAACGAAGCATCTCCAAAGGGAAATTGACCACATTGTTTGTATGGACCTCAGATTTATATATGTCCGAAATTTCAAGAAACGAGAAGCTCAAAGTATTAATTCCTGCCGAATTGCTATCTTATGACATTCTTCATTTCAAACAGAACTAATCATATTCAAATGAAACCCACTTGCTCAAGTGAGAGATGGAGATGAGATTACCTTCATGAAGGGTCTGTCACGGTTTGGAAAAGAATCAATGAAACTCTCCTTTAAAAGTAAAGATACCTAGATATGCGGCAGAAAAAGATAACTTAGATCCTGATAACATTGAACTAAAAATATTAGACCCTCATTGGAAATAATAGAAAACAAGCATACCAACTCAGTTTTCATGTTACTATATAAATAAGTGTATTGTCAAATAATATGTCATCAGCATCAGTAATAAAGTTGAGGAAAAAAAGGCATTTACTAATAATAAAAAGGAACCAGAAGTGCTACATTTCATATAAAAAGTGAAGATTACGAGACAGGCTTGATTTCATTGAGCAAAAAAAAAAGAAAGAAAGAAAGAAGAAGAAACCAAGATACAAGATAAAACACATTAGACGCAGATATGCACATACCCCCATGTAGATGGGACATGGACGCGTTACTTTTGTGCCAGTCAGTGAGTGGTGTGTAAGCCTAAGAACGCATGATTTGGGAACACATTCTATGTGTTTAATTCCAAGGAGATTTCATATGAATGACAGCAAGAAGCAACAAGAGCAATAACAACGCAGGCATTGTACCAAATTTTTGGGTTGTCTAAATAAGTCTAGCTACATGAAAAACTCCCCGAAAATAATTTGAAACATATCATACCATTAAAATGAAAGGAAATTTGAAGCTCAAGCATCAACAAGCAAATGTATTATTAAAACAGAAGACCGACCTTGTCATCATTTGATTGTACATTGGTGATTGTGTGAGATCTCAAGTTTGAGCAAAGAGAATCCAGATAAGATCTAAGAACTGCCAAGAAACCTTTAGCAGCTTCAACCTGCATTAACAAGAGCATAATGAATGAGGTAAAGCATCAAAGATATGATAAATTACTCCCAAAAAAAGCCGCAGTGTTACTACTGCCCAGAAGAATTTATAAGATAAGCCAACTGAATATCAATCAAGATCTTATATATATATATATATATATATATATATATATATATATATATATATATGAGAAAAATGTACCTCTGCAGCCAGCAGAGAGAGACTTTCTCAGCTGTCACTTCAAAATGGTCGCAAACTTACTGCAACATGGTCGCAATCCACTGTAACATGGTCGCAATCATAAAAAAACATATATTTTCAGTGTAATTAGGACTGCGACCATGGTGGCAGTCCTCAGAAAAAGACTGCGACCTTGGTCCCAGTCCTCAGAAAAAGACCGCGACCATGGCAGCAGTTCTCATAAAAACACTGCGACTTCATCACAATTCTCATATAAAACTGCGACGTGGTACCAGCGCCCAAAATTGTCGCTGAAATTGTGGCACGTGGCGCCAGCTGAGAGAGTCTCTCAGCTGGCGCGACGTGACTCTCTCAGCTGGCGCCACGTGCCACAATTTCAGCGACAATTTTGGGTGCTGCTATCATGGTCGCAGTTTTTTGTGAGGATTGTGATCAAGTCGCAGTATTTTTCTGAGGACTGTGACAATGGTCGCGGTCTTTTTCTGAGGACTGTGACCATGATCGCAGTCTTTTTCTGAGAACTGTCACCGTGGTCGCAGTCCTAATTATACTGAAAATATATGATTTCTTTAGGACTGCGACCATATTGAAGCGCCAGCTAAGAGAGTCTCTCTCAGCTGGCGGCTAAAGTACATTTCTCTCTCTCTCTCACACACACACATACATATATATATATAGAGAGAGAGAGAGACTTGTGTCCTTCCAAAAGGATTTGAGCCTGAATCCTTCCAACTCAAATACAACCCTCCGACAAACGAATACAAGATCCACTCTGTTGAAGTTGATCTATATTATTTCAAATATCTATAAACCAAAATTAAGTGTTTTGAATACTTTTTGCCCATCTATCAAGCGGCGCAAAATGGACAGCCGAAAGTAGCAAGTTGGTTAGATCTCTATCTTTATACCTACAAATTCTCGATCCGGCCATTTGATTATGATCTAAACATTTAAAAACCCCTACAAACTAATTTTTGTTAGGTTTAAATGTTTTGCACTGATAAACTAACCAACTCACAATTTAGGCCTTCCGTTTTTTCCCTACTTGATGCATTTGGGCAAAAAGTATTCAAAACACTTGATTTTTGATTTATAGATACTTGAAATAATATAGACAACTTCAACGAAATGGATCTTGTATTCGAATGTAAGATGTTGGTATTTGAGTAGGGAGGATTCGGCCTCGAATCCTTCCGGAATGACACAAGTCTCTTCTCTCTCTCTCTCTCTCTCTCTCTCTCTCTATATATATATATATATATATATATATATATATATATATATATATATATATATATATATATATATATATATATATATATATATATATATATATATATATCAGTCAGACAGTGGGCAACACCTCTCTACGTTTTAAATATTACAAAAATACCAAAAGTCTCAATGTTAACTACTTTAAACAAAATGTATAAAGTCTTAACCATATATACATAGTGTAATGGATTCCATCATTAAAAGTAAACATGTCCAACTATCAGTGGCAAAACAAAGATATATAATACAATAAATGGATAGAGATTCAATAACCACATATCTAATCTAACACTCCCCCTCAAGTTGGCGCATAGATATCAATCATGCCCAGCTTGCTACACATAAGACAGAAAACACTTTTGATGAAGCTGCTTTAATGAGAAGATCCGCCAAATGTTTTGATGATGGAGTAATGAGAGAGAAACCACATTTTTTTGTCCACGCATCTCTGACCAAATGACAGTCAACATCTATATATTTAGTTCTCTCATAGAACACAAGATTCTGTGTAATATAGATAACACATTGGTTATCACAAAACATAGGCACAGGTCCAGGTTGTCTAAAACCAAGCTCTTGTTGGCCCAGAGGCCTTTCACCTTAGTTTTAATGATGACTAACTTATGAAGATTAGTTTACAAATGATCTTGTGTTTAATAAGTTTCAGATATTGATCGAGATCTTAGTAGAGATTTGACTTCAACAAGATATTCACAGTCAAAACGTTGATTCAAGAGCTCACATTGTAACGATCACATCAAGCTCACTTGGATCGAGTTTGGATCGAGTCGTCTTAAAGATGAAGATTGACAAGAAGATTTCAGTTTGTTTTGTTTTAGTTTTGTTTTAAGCCTTATCTAAAGATAGCTTAGTCTTGATATGCTCAAGTATTCACACACACAAGTTATAATAGTTTTTTATTTCGGTTTAACCAGTTTTGAATTTTCAAGAACATATCTTCAGCTTTCATGAATAGATAGAATCAAAACAAGTTTTACATGGTTCATATGTGTAGTAGATTCATCCATACACATTGTTTAGTTCATATTGTCTAGAAACTTATTTTGATGATTCTAATTCATGGTTTCAAGTTTTATTTTTTTAATAAAACTTAGTTTTGGATTTAATGTCAAAAACATAGAAATATCTTTTATATGTGTATTGGATTCTATTCATACACACTATGCTTCAAATATGTTTCAGTATCTTGTTTTTGTATTTGAACAAGTTTTTGAGAAATAATTTTTCTTTTTGAAGTCTTCTCAAAAACTCTTGGAGACAAAAAATAAAACGATTTTCTGAAAATACAGTTTTTGGTTTCAAGCTTAATTTCTCTGTCTCAAAAATAATTCAAATTATTTGTAATATGAGTTGATCTTTGATCAAACATATTTGTATTTTAAGTGCTTACATGAACTTATTTTTATGGATTTTGTGATTTTATAAGATTTTATGAGTATTTAAAAAACCAAATTTCAAACCCTAAAACCCTGCTTGGGACCACTGGCGGTCGACCGCCCGATCAACCAGACCAGATCTCGGTCAACCGGGCGGTCGATCGATGTGCACAGAACGCGCACAAGGCTCTGGCCATTGGGTCGGTCGACCGCACGTGCGGTCAACCGATCCAGTGAGACTGCTCTCTAGATCTGGCCCTGGTCACCAACCAAAGATCTCGCTCTCTGGTCCTGGCCTCGGTCGACCGGCGGTCGACCGATAGGCAATTTGCCTTGGGGCGGTCGACCGACAGACCATTCTGGGCCTGTTCTGGACCCCAACGGCTATATTTGGGAATCTTATAAATATGGGTTCCCTTGGCCTGTTTCTAAAAAAAATTGAGAGCAATTTTTTCATCTTCTTAAGTGTTTTCAGTAAGTTTTAAAAGTTTTTGTGCCAAAAATTCTCTATCTTTATTTGTTTTAAGTTTTTGAAAAATCAAAAGATAACAAGTTTTGGGAATCTAGTTCTTGTCCAAAATTTATATATCTTATCTAGAGTTTCCAAGTGTTTTCTTGTGTTTTCTTTTCCAAAACACTTCATTTCTCACACTTAAGCTAATAGGATATTGTTTTTGTGAGAAAAATTGTTTGTGATCTTTCAAGATCACCAAAAGAGATTGTTTGTAATCTTTGTGATCGCCAAGTGTATTTTTCTTTGCTTTGTACTTGGCTAAATGCCCCTCTTGTGTAGAGGTTTGTGCATTGAGAGAGGAGTTGTATACTCCCAGTGTTGAGTTGTAATTCTTCAGTGGAGATCCCTTTGTGGAAGGTCCTGTGTGGACGTAGTGAAAATCCTTCTATGTGAAGGCGGAGATGTACAGTAGTGACTCGAAACTCAAACATATATTGATATTTGTATTTGATCCACTATCTCTCAACTCTATCTCTATTATATCTTGCATTGCTTTATATTATTCATATTCATATGCTAGATATTGTTTGTGTGCGCCCACACTTGTGTTCAATCAAGAGAACTTATCAAAGCACTTCAACTCTTAATCTAGAGGAATCTAAAGGAATAATTCTAGAGCCTTCACGGAAAATTCGGGCTCACTCTTGGTTACACAGTGTGTTTGCAATTAAGTTTTTAATTTCGCATCATTTGTCCTAGATTAGCTAGTACACCTATTCACCCCACTCTATGTGCACTTTCAATTGGTATCAGTGCATCCGCTCCCGATATTCGGTTTAACCACCTAAGAGAGATTCTTGGATTGCTAATCTAATCTATATTTGCTTTGCACACATATTTATACACTCATGGATTATCTTGCTCCACCCACTTATGATGCATCTAACATTAATTTGTAGAAGTTTAAAATAAGTGCATATTAAAAAGCCCTAGGCTTGCATGTTTATCTTACCGCTACGAAGAAATCCTATCTTGGTAATGACAAGTACATTGAGGCTAATACACAAGCCTTAGAGGCACTTAGGCACACAGTAAATAACACAGTTCTTTGATTTCTCATTGTGATTCCGTTTTTGCAGTGTGGAACATATTGACCTCTTCCAAGGAACAAGTGCATCACATTTTGGAGAGAACCAAGGGATGAATCCGAGCAAACGTGCTACATGGTCCAAGGGAATTACTCCCTTGAGGTAAAATAGGATACTCATCTTGATGATTTGCTAGTTCAAATGATCATGATAGTATGAATGCACATGTATTGAATGAAGAACTTTCATTATTTTGTGAAAATATAAACTTTTGAAATAAAAGAGTTTTGAATTAAAAGAAAAAAAATAAAAACTTATTTTCAAAACTTGATATGAGTTTTCAAGAGAAGGTTGAGGTTTCAAATGAAAAGGATTCATTAAAAACTCAACTTGACCTTGCTTTAAAAGAAAATGAAATTTTAAAGAATAAAAATGATTTTGATATTGTTTTAAAGAACGATGATGCTTTATCTTCAAAACTAGATTTTATTTAAAAGAGAACGATGTTTTGAAAAACAAAATTGTTTTGATTTCAAAAGAATTAGAATGCATTTCTTTAGCAAAAGTCTCTTTGAAAAATAATTTAGTTTCTCATGTTTGTCAAGCTACTATACATTCATCTTCTATTGATAAACATGTTGCATGCTCCACTTTTTCTTCAATTATTGAAAATAATATTTGCATGTTGAAGAAAAGTGTTGATTATTTGGGCTTCACTTTGAGCCATTGTGTCATAACCACAAGAGATTGGAATCCATATTTCATAAAAAACATGCTTCACATATTCATGCACACAAGTCACGGCATACACATGCTTCTCATGTTCACACACATGACACCATGTATGCTGATGTGTACACTTGTACAAATTATGAACGTAAGAACCACCTTACAAAGTTTTGTTATGATAGAGTACATAATTCAAATTTTGCAAATAAGTTTGTTTGGGTTAGAAAAGGTGATAACCTCCATAGACCCAAAAAGGTATGGGTACCAAAATTCACCCCTATTGTATTTGTTGTAGGTGTCGGCTCTCACAAGACGTGAGAGTATTAGTGCCTTGATGGTGGATGCGATCCGAGCCTAAAAGTCATATTTATGAATGCATCACTTTCAAGGGATATTTAGGTGGGAAGAACCACCATGGTTTAGAGACCTAAAGATTGATTCATTGATTTTAGTAAATATCTCTAACTCCTATTTTACTTTACCTGCTTCATTATTGATGTTTTTAGCATCTTTTAGTTTTATTGCTCATTATGTTAAATGTAATGTTAATTAGACATGTGATATACATAGATAGTCATTGAGATACACCCATGTTTATATGGATTCATATTTTGTATTCTCACTACAGTTTAGCTATTGTGTATATCCTAGTTCTAATAGCACGTGCATTTACCCTAATGATCATGTTTATTTATGTTTTATGCTTCATATTTTGATTACTTGCCTAGATGTAGTTTTCATTAAAATTTGTGTTTATATTTGTACAATTAGTGAGCTACACTTGATTATCATGTGGTTGTTCTTCACTGCTCATTTGTACTCATTCATGTACTTGTATAACCTAGTTTTGATAATTCTTGCATCTTTACTTGTTTTTCCTATTTTATACATGTTTTCGTATTTTGCTTCATGTATATGTTAACTTTATCCAAAACTATAGATATACATGTCTATCTTAGAGCCACTTGTCTTCATGCAATATACTTTTGTGGACTCAATTTATATTTAGGATATGTATGTATACTTTTAGTTTTAACAAAACATATATATATATATATATATATATATCTCTTGAAACTTGTTTAGTTTTTGATAAAAATAGAATTTTTTGGTTTGATGATTTCATTTCAAATTAAGCTTCATTGCCTAACTCCATGATTTTGTTCATTACATGATTACTACACTCGATATATTTTGCTTACTCATGATTTTTTATTCATGAGCATATATACGCTTTATCGCTTTTTGAGTGTCGATTCACGTGTAATTTTCATATTCATGGATACATTTGTATTTTAATTGCTTACATGAACTTATTTTTATGAATTTTATGTGATTTTATGGGATTTTATGGGTATTTAAAAGATCAAGTTTTCAAATCATAAAACCCAGCCTAAGACCAGTGTTTTAAATATCCCCGATATAACCCCGATATTGCGCCGATATTGCGTTTACGGCACCTAGCCGCAATGATTTGGCACATCCAAACCGATATAGCGATTTTCACCCAAAATCGCCGATAAATCGGCATGGACCCGATATATCGGCCGCAATTTGGCCAATTTTGGACCCGATATAGCATTTTACACTCAATTTCTAGGTTAAGTATTTGGGTAATTCGAGCGATGTGACAAAGTGGCATTTGTGAAGATTCTACACTTGGATAGTGATTATGCATTTATAAGCTTAATGCAAGTTATCGAGTTAAGTTTATGTAAAACATATAAGTATGATGTTTTATGTAGCTTTATATAATTTATGAATATATTGTTTTATTGAGATGCAATTTAAGACAAGAAGATATGTATATTTACAGTCTGATTTTGACATCCGATTTTTGAAAATATCCCCGATATGTCCCCATCCCCGATAAATTTTCCGGCCGATGTGGCCGCTGTGGCCGCCATTTAGAACACTGCCTAAGACCACTAGCGGTCGACCGATGTGCGCAGGACGTGCACAAGGTTCTGGCCATTGGGCCGGTCATGCGGTCGACCAATCCAAAGGGCTTGCTCTCTGGATCTGGCCCCAGTCGAACGACTAGAGAGCTCACTCTCTGGTTCTGACCGGGGTCGACCGACAGGCAATTTGCCTTGGGGCGGTTGATCGGCGGATTGATCAACAGCCCCAAGGCAATTTGCCTTAGGGCGGTCGATCGACCGATTGACCGATAGCCCCAATGGTCAGAAATCTGACCATTGGCGGTCGACTGACAGGTCATTCTGGGCTTGTTCTGGACCCCAACGGCTATATTTTGAGAATCCTATAAATATGAATTCCCTTAGCTTGTTTCTAAAAAGATTTTTAGAGCAAATTTTTCCATCTTCTTAAGTGTTTTCAGCAAGTTTAAAAAGAAATTTTTGTGCCAAAAATTCTCTATCTTTATTTGTTTCAAAGTTTTTGAAAAATCAAAAGAAAACAAGTTTGGGATTATAGTTCTTGTCCAAATTTATATATCTTATCTAGAGTTTTTTCTAAGTGTTTTCTTTGTGTTTTTTTTTCAAAAAACTTTATTTTCTCATACTTGAGCTATTAATTCTATACCTATCTATACAATCATGTTTTTGTGAGAAAAATTATTTGTGATCTTTTAAGATCATCAAGAGAGATTGTTTGTGATCTTTGTGATCACAAGTATATTTTTCTTTACTTTGTGCTTGGCTAAGTGCTCACCTCTTGTGTAGAGTTCTGTGTATTGAGAGAGGAGGTTGTATACTTTCGGTGTTGAGTTGTAATTCCTCAGTGGAGGTCCCTTTGTGGAAGGTCTTATGTGAACGTAGTGAAAATCCTTCTGTGTGAAGGCGAAGACGTAGAGCAGTGCCTCGAACCTCGAAACATATCTTAGTGTTTGCGTTTGATCCACTATCTTTCAACTCTATCTCTCTTTTACCTTGCAGTGCTTACATTATTCATATTAATATGCTAGATATTGTTTGTGTGCGCCCCCACTTGTGTTCAACCAAGAAAGCTTATTAAAACGCCTCAATTCTTAATCTAAAAGAATATAAAGTACTTCCAAAGCCCTTCACGGGGAATTGGGCTCACTCTTGGTTACACATAGTGTGTTTGCAATTAAGTTTTTAATTCCGCATCATTTGTCCTAAATTAGCTATTACACCTATTCACCCCCCTCTAGGTGCACTTTTAACTCTAACAGCAGTTTTTTAGCCACATCAGCTCACAAGCAGTATGAGTCATGGCTCTATACTCAACCTCAGAATTGGATCTATAAACATCTTATTTTTACTCCTCCATGTCATCAGATTTTCTCTAACAAATATACAATAAACAATAGTGAACTTCCTATATCTCTTGTCACTAGCATAGTCTGAGTCAGAATAACCAAAGATGCAAGCATGTCATGCTTCTTGTATAGTAAACTTTTTCGCATGGGCAAGAATTCTCAGAGCAACTGTTCAATGAAACTCTCTACGTTGATGCATAAACCTACTAAGTACTCCAACTGCAAAGGTTATATCAGGCTAGCAACTGTCAAGAAAATAAACTTTCCAATTAACCTCCTATATTGTCCAAGATCATTAAGAGGTGACTACTATCACACCACAAATTCACATTGACTTTCATTGGAGTGCTAGCAGGTTTGCACGCTAAAGGTCAGTTTTCTCAAGGAGATCAAGTGTATATTTCTTCTGAGATAGAAGTAACTCATGTTTTTGATAAGCAACTTTAATCGCAATGAAATATTTTAGCTTCACCATATCTTTCGTCACAAAATGACGTTTAAAATACTCCTTAGCTTCTGCTAAAGCCACAAAGTCACTCCCAATTAGCAAAATATCAACAAACACTATTAGAATCATTGAGCCAGACTTAGTACGACGAACAAAAACTGAGTGATCTGAATGACATCGAGCAAATCCTATACCAGAGATAATCATGATGAACTTCTAAATCATACTCTTGGACTCTGCTTGAGTCCATAGATTGTCTTCCTGAGTCTGCAAACAGTATTCTCTCCCTGAGCAACATACCTTGGAGGTTGCCCCATATAAACTTTATCTTTTAAGTCTCCTTAGAGAAAGGCATTCTTGACATCCAATTGGAATAAGGGCCACTCTATATTAACAGCAACAGAGAACAGAATCTGAATGGAGTTCAGCGAGCAACGGGAGAGATCTCAAATAATCCACTATAAGTTTGTATGTAGCCTTAGCAACAAGTCTCGCTTTATATCGATCCACATAGCCATCAAAGCGATACTTCAAGGTATAGACCCAGCAACAACGCACAACAGCAGCATCAGTGGGTGCAGTGACCAACTCCCAAGTTTCTTAAGACACAAGAGCATTCATCTCCTCATCCATGCTTGCTTCTAGGAAGGTACCAATATAGCCTCTCATTTGACCTGGGTATATATATATATATATATATATATATATATAGAAGACAAGGACATGGCAAACTGACAAAAAAAAAGAGATTAACACGATCATAGAAAACAAACTGAGAAATAAAATTAACAGGACAAGACCGTTTACCTTTGCGGAGGGCAATAAGAACATCAAGATCAAAGGAGGTGCTAATAGCTGAGGAGATGGATCTTCCACTTGAGAGGAGTTGGCCAGAACAGGTTCAAAGGCAGGAACTTTTTGCTGATGAGTGGACATGTATAAAATCTTTTTCTGAGGAGGTTTTGGTTCCAGTGGCTTTGTAGTGTCTTCCGGTAATACTAGCAAAGAGACATCAGGAACAGGAGCATATGCAGATAATGAAACAAATTGTGGAAAAGAGAAATTCCGATGCAAATGCACTAACTAGACCTTGTGGAGAGAAGTATGGAACGATTCGAAGAATGTGACATCAACAGACACAAAATACTTCATGTAAGAAGGATTGCAGCACCAGTATCATTTGAGTTCTAGAATACCCACAAAGACACATATAATAGATCAAGGACACAACTTAATCCTAGAGACAAGTCCTAAACAAAACAGGTATAACAAAAATGCGAGAAGTAATGGAAAAATACTTTTTTGAAGACCATAACAAGAAAATGAAACTATACCCTGAAGAACAAAAGAAAACATTCTATTAATCAAAGGGCAAACACTTAACATAGCATCAGACCACAAATTCTTTGAAATATGCATATGTATCATCATGATTCTAGCAACATCTAGGATGTGTTTATATTTGCGTTCAGTAATCCCATTCGGTATTGTGACGTGTAAGAGCAAGATATTTGGTGAATGATCCCATTCTTAGAACAGAAAATAGACACATGAATTTTCACATATTCCAAAGCATTATTAGTATGAAGCACACGAATAGATGTAGAAAACTGAATTTTGATTTCATTAAAAAAGACAATAGAAACTTAAGAGCTTTTTTAACAAAAGCCAACTAATGTGAAAGAAGTCATCAACAAAGATAAGAAAATACCTAAAACCTTAAATGAAGACACACAATAAAGACCACAGACATCAGAATGAATCAACTCAAATGCAGAACTATTGCGGTTATTGACTCGACTCGAAAAAGAAACACGATGATACTTGACCAACTCGCAAGACTCACAACTAAGGTAGAGACAGAAGACTCAACAGGTACAACTAACCAAAGCTTCTGCAATGACGAATGACCAGACATTAGTGTCAGAGTAGAACAAAACCAAGCTGACCTGAACTAACCCAAAGGGGACACTCCATCTTCAAATAGTACATGTCTCCTTTTCTAATGACCCGAACCAATCTCCTCCCAGTTGTCAAGTCCAAAAGACACATTAAGAAGGGAAAAAGGTTACACTGTAGTTATTGTTTGATAAACTGGTTGATAGATAACAAATTTTTGGAACATATAACATGTTCGTTAGATTCAAAGATAGAATAGCCTGAACTATCCCATTATCAAGTACAAGAGACTGTGTACCATCAACAATGTTAACAGAAGGAAATTGATCGGAAAGATGTAAAGAGATGAATTGTCCTTAATATTTATCATGTGAGATGAGCCACCTAAATCTAATATTTAAGGTCTGTACGGAGAGACAATATAAGCATTCATACCTGAAGAGGATGTACGAGTTAATGAATGAACTATCTGAAAGAACTCGAGCTGACGTGCCATACTCGTCCTGTGATAGTGAGAGCACCAAAAAGGCCAGAGACAATATCCGAGGAAACATGAGCAATATCACCAGATAGCCAAGATGGAGGAACAAGAGAGAACGAAGTAATTGTAGCACTCAATATTGCAGCCAGTTAATCAGAAATAGCCAAAAATCGCCGGCAGAAAGCGAGTAAATCAGATTATAACTGATTTAATTACCAGAAACAGGCAAGGACAACCAAATCAACACAAAAATAGAATCTTCAGGAGAAATAGACCAGATCAGCATTAAGACTTCACGATAGATCCGTAGCAGGAAATAGATCCAGACCAGACCAGATCAGCAAATATAAAAAATATGATTTTTCAGCATTAAACGGACCAGATCAGGTCAATTTTGACCAGATCTGGCCATGGGCAGCCCCGTAGACACTCGACGAGGCTTCAGGAGGCGGCGATGTCGGTCGGCGAGTGGAGCGGATGGGTCACGAGGGAGCTGCGGAGGCGGGGGAAGCTTCTGGAGGTGGCAGCGGAGGTCTGTGTGGCTTCAGGAACCCTCGGCGAGGGTCTGTGTGGCTACAGGAACCCTCGGCGAGGGGCAGGAACCCTCGGCGAGGGCCTGCATGGCTACAGGGACCCTCGGCGAGGGCCTGTGTGGCTACAGAGAGCCTCGGCGAGCCTGCCCGAGGTTGTAGCAGCGGCAGAGCCTTCATCGGAGGCTGCAGGAGTGTTAGATGGTGTTGGGCAATGTTGTCAGAGGGGGTGGAGGACATGGTGGTGGGACGGTGAAGACTGGTGAATATCAGAGAAGAAGAAAGAGGATGACGGCAAGGTTAGGGTCTATATGCTCTGATACCGTGTTAGAAGCAAAAACCCATGATTATTATTCATCAGAGGCAAAAACAAAGATATATAATACAATAGATGGATATGAGATAACGGGTAGAAACCCAATAACCACATATCTGATCTAACAGACCACACTAACAGATTCAAAGTAATGCTGCCAATACTTCACAAGAGATATGAAGAAAAAAGCTGAATCGGTGTATCAGTTAATAAATAGTGCAAAATGGAACTCTTTTTGTCAAAAGGATATGCTTCTTATTGTGGACATCTTGTGACGACAGAAAGATACTTCCATTTGATCTTGATATTTAAAACCTGTTACACAGAAACTCTTTTCTCCTAAAAAGAAGAAAATAGTAACGATAGTAATAAAAATCAACACCTCAAAATTTCTCACTGTTTTAATAAGACTAATTGTTCAGAGAAACAGAGCAAAAATTAATAGTTTGACAAGAAAAATTTCTTGTGTAAGAAGAAACTCCACTTGTTAGTGTCATATGAGACTCAAATGGATGCATGCAAAGAACTGCTTCGCATAAAATATCTTAAATGAAGAGAATTATGCAGCTCTGAAATATCATTGGAATAAATACGAATACACATTATTTAGGTAGTAGAAATGGGTGACAAAAGAAATTATTGGACCTTAAAAGAAAAAAATTCAAAGCCAACAACAGTCGAAAGCTCAAAAAGTTCTTACCTGGACGTCTGTGCACTCATAAACTGGCCTTCTTCTGGCTAAGTAGCTTTCACCCACAAGTTTTGCGTGATAGGGACTTAAAGATGAAAACAACTCTTTATGTTGGGGTAATTGTGGCATGGAAGGCGATTTCACCTACTTGTTTCACGAAATGAACACTCATCAGATTGCTCAATTATAATGTCACAACACATTAGAAAATTACACACAAAATATGAGGATAGATCAAAACAAACACTTCACAATAAATGATGCTCAACAATGGGAAAGAGTACAAAAAAAACAATTCCTTGTTGATCCCAGAAGAAAGACACTAAAAGTTAATCAACAAAAAGAGAGATGACTACATCATCCAAAGAGAAAGGTTACAACAAGTATATAAATGAAAGAAACTAACCACAGACAAGGGTTGTTGAATTCGGAATCATCCATATTATACATCCCTATTAAGGCTAAACCATACCCACTACCATTTTTCTTTAATCTTTCAGACCCCAAAATTATGTCATCCCTACTATTGATCATATCTTCAATGGAATTTTAAACTTGTCTCCTTGCAGATGCTCTCGATTGTGACTGTATTGAAAAAACATTAAAGAAAAATGTAGAGATAACACGAAGCATCACCAAGAAATCTCCTAACCATGAGAACATGAAAGAGAAACAGAGATATAATGAGATCTTCAAGCAACACATAAAAGTTCAGAGACCTCTGGTTTCTTTTTCAATATAATGAAAGAGAAGAAATGCTCAAGAATATAGGATCTCAGCTTTTTTAGTCAGTCAGTTTGACTATGATAACAACATTAACACGACATTCCTATAATGAATACTAGCATCACTATGCTGCTATATACACTTCAATTGTTTGCCCAGAAAGTTCTTACACAATACCACCAACTGTTCATGTACTATGAAATTTAATTTACCGTCTATTATGAAGTCAAATTTACAATTTTAGCATACACTATACATGTAAAATGCACACAGATTCCTTCCTCTTTGAAAATCAAGGTATGGCTTGAAATCTCGGTATCGGTGTCGGTGTCGGTCAACGGATTTGGTATCAAAATGGCAATATCAGACATTTCATCTCATCATATCGGTAATGCGGGTATCATTTCAATTATATCAAGTCCTATCACAGTTATCAGTATCGAGCAATATTTCAAACTTGATTCAAAACTCTTATGGCTTCCTAGTAAAACCCATTTAAACCAAGCTTAATAGTGACATCCTCCCTCTTTCGTTGACTTCAATTCCAAGTTAATACAAACAAAAGAATGACTATCTGGTTAGGGACAACTCCTTGGACATATTAGAATGTTTATCATGTTAAAGTTATGCCCTAGTCTACTTTAGTTTCATATCACATCAAAATTCTGTTTTAAGTTATTACAATTTTTATTTAATTACCACATTCTTCTCTCACGTTTGATAAATCTACTATTCTGGTCCATTCTTACACCAAAGGAGCTTCTCCGACTGATTGTATCATGTTCATCTACACTGCCTGGGCGACATATGATCTCTTGAATGTGAATGGCCACCGATTCAGCAAATCATGGAAAACAACAATTAAAAGTAACATCATTTGACTATATAAATAATTTTTCTCTAACCTTCTCGTTAACAAATTTAAAATCGACTGGATTCAATATCTAAATAACCAGTCAACAGCCTATGATGCCTTGCATTGCCTTAAATGAATAGGGATATCACCAATCACCTGGAATCCAACAGTAACTACAACCTATAAGGGGGGAACAGACAGTGGCTTCCTTATGCTCTTAAGTTCATTGAAAATGCACAATAAGGTGAAAAACTTTCTATAAATTTTTAATAATGATTTCTTGAACTGCAGCCCAATGTCACAGCTGTAACAACTGCACACTTTTTACTTCAGTTAATATAATAGTATCATATACTTAGCTGCATGTTATAGGAAATTGATCCAACTAGAAAGCAAACTAATCACGATTAATGAAAATAACTTCACATGTTAATGAGTGTAATTCACTAATTTGTATATGTTTAAGAAAAAGAAGCATCTAGCTCTAAGGGCTGTAGTCACCTGATCTCTGTTTGCATCAATGAGAATGACATTGCCAGCTTTGATTGAACGTCAGCAGTCGTGTTTTTATGCCAATCTATACATGCACGAAAACATATTTAACTTAATTTGATGAAATGAAACTGAAAGCTAAAAACAATTCAAATCAGGGGAGAAAATATCCATGAGAACATAAAGTTGGTAACTTTCTGGACTAGGACTAATCACATGTTATCTGGTTATATCATTCCCTTAAGCAATTTATAAGCAGAGAGTATCATCAAATGGTAACTTATTTAACCGCCAGTAAATCTAAGATAGAGACATAATGTTTTAACCATAAGCTTACATCGTTCCATTTTTTTTCAGAATACGAACATTCTTGACTGAGCCTACATTGAAATACTGAATGGGGGACAGTGCTGGGCTGGCTTGAAATGATCCTAATCTAGTCACAGTTCCTAGGAACAAATCATGCAAATAAGAAAAGCTAATGTATTATCTATAGGCATGTGAATATGAGGTGTTATGTTCTGCCAAATGCCTTTTCAGAACATGATGTGGATGAGAAAGTGCTGCGGCATCCAGCCATGGCGCGTTAACTGAAGACGAAGTCACGCAACTCAAGTTTGATGCGGGCA